>VZTR01007159.1:100151-133201 GCA_013400775.1 Chaetops frenatus
GGGGGGGGAGGGGTGTCCCCCCACCCTGCTGAGCCGCGCGTCCCCCTGGCTGCAGGTTCAAGATCTCCAAGATCATCGTGGTGGGCGACCTCTCGGTGGGGAAGACCTGCCTGATCAACCGGTAACGGGACCCGCGGAGAGGCTTGGAGGGGGGGGCGGGGCGGGGGGAGTGACCCCTCTCCCCCAAAGGGCAGCAGCACCTTGGGCTAAGCCCGGCTCCAGCCGGACTCCGGTGCTGGACACTCCCAGGGTGGGGGGCACTGAGCCCCCAGGGGTTGGGCTGAGGGGGTCGGGGGATGTTGATACGCCCCCTCACCCCCCCCGCAGGTTTTGCAAGGACACTTTTGACAAGAACTACAAGGCGACCATCGGAGTGGATTTCGAGATGGAGCGGTTTGAGGTGCTGGGGGTGCCCTTCAGCCTGCAGCTGTGAGTAGGTGCCAGCCCCCTCTCCACGCACCCCTGCCACCCCCCCTCACCTCCCGCACCTCCCCTCCCTCCTCCCAGGTGGGACACGGCCGGCCAGGAGCGTTTCAAGTGCATCGCCTCCACCTACTACCGGGGAGCACAGGGTGAGCTGAGCTCCCCACTGCACCCCAGCTGCCCATCCCACCGTCCCTGTGCCCGTCTCACCCCTCCTTCCTCCCCCAGCCATCGTGATTGTCTTCGATGTCAACGATGTGGGGTCCCTGGAGCACACACGGTAGGTGACACATGGCCCGGGGCTGGGGCCAGGGCTGAGTGTGGGGGGCTTTAAGAGCTGGATATGGAGAGGAGTCGTGGGCCTGCTGTGGTGTGTGAGCACGAGGGCAGTGCTCGGCCAGCAGCCGGTGACAGTGGCTCCCACAGGCAGTGGCTGGCTGATGCCCTGAAGGAGAACGACCCATCCAACGTGATCCTCTTCTTGGTGGGCTCCAAGAAGGATCTGAGTGTGAGTGTGTCCCCCTCCCCATGGGCAAACCGTGCCCTGGCTGTCCCTGTCACCCTCCCATGCCCGGCTCGGCTTGCAGACACCAGCACAGTACAGCCTGATGGAGAAGGACGCTCTCAAGGTGGCCCAGGAGATGCAGGCAGAGTACTGGGCTGTCTCCTCACTCACTGGTGAGTCCCAGCTGGGTGGGGGGATGCAGATCCCAGCGTCAGCCAGGTGAGGGGACATTCAGGGGGGTCTCTTCCCACGGGGCAGGGGAGAACGTGCGGGATTTCTTCTTCCGAGTGGCGGCGCTGACGTTTGAGAGCAGCGTGCTGGCCGAGCTGGAGCGCGGCTACAACAGCCGCAGGATCGGCGACACCGTGCGTGAGTAGCCCTGGCCAGCCCCACGTGGGTGTCCCCCTTGTCCCCACACCCACCCACCATCCCTCCTTCCTCTGCTCCCCAGGGATCAGCAACAAGGAGAGCGACCTGTACCTGTCAACGCCCCGCAAGAAACCCAAGTGCTGCCAGTGAGGGGCAGCCCCCGGCCCCCTCCACACTCACACCTCTGGACCAAAGAGGGGCGACCCCGGCCGGCCCCGAGGAGCTGTCCCTGCCACCCCCAGCCCCCCTGCACCCTTGCCTGCCTGGGCACCCCTGGCTGGGGTGGGCAGGAGCACCCGTGTGGCTCCTGGAGCTATGCAAACCCAGGTACTGCTCGCAGGGGGAGATGCCCTCAGGCTGCCTTTTGTCTTAATAAAACCTTTTTTATGCTTTGTAAGAAAGGTGTGGGGCTGGGGGCTGGGGACTGGGGCCGGCTGTGGGTCTCCCTGTCCCTGGGTGCAGCCCCCAGGCTCGTGGGCAAGCGGGAAGATGGATGGCTGCCACTGGGGACGAGTTCCTTCTTCCACCGGGGAGCATCCCTGTCCTGCAGAGCCAGCAGCCCTGTGTCCCTCGGGGGGCTGCAGGGGACACACGAGGTGGCAGTCCCACATCAGTCCCAGCCGCACTGGTGCTGGTCGAAGCGGGGCTGCAGGCGGGGAGGGACACAGTGGGAGCACTTGTAACGCTCCTGGATCCACTTCCCTCCCTCGCTGCTCTCCATGCAGATGGCAGCAACACCTGTGGGGACACGCAGGGGGGCTCAGCACTGGCCACCCCAGGCAGTGGGGACGGTGGTGGCACTGCACCCGTGGGTAACACCCTGGGGTGCCCTCTCCTACCTGCCACCACCCCCCCCAGCCGCTCCACCAGCTCGATGGCCGCTCTCATGGTGCCCCCAGTTTCAACCCACTGGTCCACGAGAAGGATGCGCAGACCTGGAGGGGGCAGAGGCTGTGGATGAGTGCCCTGTGCCCACACTGGCGGCCCCCCAAAAAGAGGAGAACTCCACTGGCTCACCCGGCGAGATGGCGTCACTGCGGACCTCCATCACCTTCTCCCGGCCCGAGTAGTCGCTGTAGGGCTGTGCCACCGTCTGCACGCAGAGGTGCCCGGCTTTGCGGATGGCCAGGAAGCCTTTCTGCAGTGTGGCCGCGGCTGCAGCACCTGGGGGTGGGGACAGCACCGTCAGGACCCCCAGGGACAAGGGACAGCGACCCTGCCCTCACGCGTGTCCCCGCTCACCCAGGATGAAGCCCATGGCGTCGATGCCAGCCACCATATCGATGGCATCGCCCTGGAAGGGCTGCAGCAGGTCGGCCACGCAGTCCTGCAAGCCCTGGGGGGAGAGTGGAGGTGCTGGGTGCCCGCAGCCTACCATGGGCACCCACAGCTGGCTGCCCCAGCAGCCCTGTGGAGATGCAGCCCACCCTGGCACCCCCACGGTGCCATCCCCCCCCGGGCACTGGGTACTTGCGGGTGGCAGTAGAGCCGGGAGGGGTCCAGCCAGGCATAGTTGGGACCCTTGACGTTGGGGGCCATCAGTGCCAGGTACCAGCCCTTCTCGCGGGTGGCAGGGACGTGGCACAGCTCCATGCGTGGGCACTGCAGGCGCTGCGAGCACTGAGCATGGAAAGGTGGGGGGGGTGAGACTTCCCCACCTCCAGCCTCCACAGGGCTCCCCATTGCCCGGTGCCCCCCTCCCACACCCACACGTGGCACCCCAGGGCCCAGAGTGCCCGTCCCGGCTCCGTACCTGGGTGCTGGTGGCGGGGCTGGGCCGAGCGGGGCCGTCACGGGAGCGTCACAGACAGCGACAGCTGAGCGGGGGCAGCCCCTGTGGAGCTGGGCCAGCGCCCTCGGCCAGCTGGACACGAGGACAGCGCCAGGCAGGAACCTTTCCCATGGGCCAGGGATGTCCCCCACCGGCTCTGCTGTCCCAGCCAGGCAGTGCTGTGGTGGGAAGCAGCGGGGCTGTGGTGTTTGCACCCCTCGTGGGTGTCCCCAGCACCAGCTGCCTGTGCCAGTGTGGGTGGCACAGTAGGGTGGCAAAGGTCAGCAAGGCCAGGGTGATGCTGAGGGTGATGCAGCTCTGGGTGGTCTTGGGCAGCTCGGGGATTTTTTGAGGCCACGCACGTCCCCGTTGGGGTGTCCAGGCACTGTCCTGCCCTGCTGAGCGCTGGCTCCCACAGCATCCCAGTGAGCCAGGGCTGTGTCCTGACTGTCAATGGGCTCCGAGGGCAGGAGCCGGCCAAGAGGGACAGCCCTGGCAGCGCTCCGGGAATGCCGCTGTGAGCTGCCAGCCCGGCTGGGCATCGGGCTCTGGGCTGTCCCATAAAAGGCACATCTGTGTGGGGTGGGATGCAGGGCCACGGGGAATGTCCATGGGATGGGACATGAGGATGCAGCACTCATCCATGGGCTGGGATGTGCGGAGCATCCACAGGAAGGGGCATGGGGATGCAGGGAGCATCTGTGGGCTGGGATACGGCACTGCACAGAGCATCCCTAGGATGGGACGCAGGGATGCAGGGAGCATCGTTCTCCCGTCGGGGGCCGCTCCGGGGCGGGGGGCTGTGCGGGGGCCGGTGCGTCACGGGGCGGGGGTTTGGGGCCGGCTCGTTACCGGCCCCGGCACATCACCCCACCGGCTGNCTCCGCACGGTGCCGGGCCGTGCCAAGCCGTGCCGGGCCGCCCCGCGTGGGCGGGCTGCACCACTCTATAAGGCGGCCCCACGGCGGAGAGCGGCGCGGTGCCATGTGCGCCCCGGGGCTGCTCTGCCGCCTCCTCCTCCTCCTCCNCGGACAGCTACGAGCAGCTGGGTAAGGCCGGCAGGGATGCTGCTACCTGTATCTTCCCATCCCATCTCATCCCACCCCACTCCCTTCCATCCATTCCCATTCTGTTCCTCAAATCCCTTCTCTCCCATCTCACCACTGTCCCCATCCCCATCCCCATCCCCAACCCAGGGCTGCATCAGTCCCCATCAATCCTAATCCAGTCCCATCCCAGGACTCGTCTGCTCCAGCTCCTGTTCCCCTGCTAGTTCAATCCCTGTCTGTCCCAGTTCCATCCCCACCCAAGCACCAGTCCAAGCCCAGTTCATCTCTGCCTAGTCCCTATCACAATCCTTCCTGGTGCTGGTCTACGCTTGATCCACCCTGTGTCCCCAGTCTGCTCTGTGGTCCACCCTGCTGCCATTCCAGTCCCCACCCCAGTACTGGTCCATTCTCAGCTGCTGTCCTGATCCCAGCCTAAACCCTCTCGTGGTCCTGCTCCAGTCCTGGTCCCCAACCTGACCCCACCCTAGCCCCAGGCTCATCCCCACTGTGGTATTGATGCAGCCCGGTCCTCATCCCAGTGCCAACCTTGTCCCCACCCAAGTCCTGATCCAGCTGAGCCTGACCCATCCATCTCTACCCATCCCAGTATGATTTGAGGCGTGTGTCAGTCCAATCTAATCCTGATCCTAGTCCTAGCCTAGCCCAACCCTAGCCCTGCACGTGGCCCCCCCCCAGCCCTGCGTGTACCCCACGTTTTCCCTGCAGGGGAGCACCGGGACACGGACCGGTGCTGCCGGGACCACGACCACTGCCAGCACGTCATCCACCCCTTCACCGTCCGCTACGGGTACCGCAACCTGCGCTGGCACACCATCAGCCACTGCGACTGTGACCGCAGGCGAGCATCCCCAAACCTGCCCCAGGGGCACCCCGACATCCCCCCCCGGGGGGTGGCAGCCCCCTGAGGCCGGCTCTGCCCCGCAGGTTGAAGGAGTGCCTGCGGCGGGTGAATGACACGGCCTCGCGGGCGGTGGGCCAGGCCTTCTTCAACGTCATCCAGGTGCCCTGCTTCGAGTTCACCTACAGGGAGGAGTGTGTGGAGCCCTATCTCTATGTCTGGTGAGTGCCCCCCACCGTGGGGACTGTCCCCCTGCATGGGCTTGTCCCAACCCTGAGGTGCCTCCTTGATTTTGGCAGGTGCAAGACGTACAACACGGTGGCCGTGGCGGTGCCCCGAGAGCCGGTGCTGTATGAGTTTGGGGGGGAGCTCATCGACCGGGCAGCGAGGCCCAGGGGAGTCCCCCTGAGCCCCACGTGGGGAGGAGCCCTCCCTGTGGATCACCACACCGGGACAGCCCCCAAGGCAGGCAAGAAAGAGAGGAAGAGAAAGAAAGATAAGAAAAATAAGGGGAAAGGTCTGAAAAAGAAAGGCTCTTCCGAAAAGGAGGCACAGAGCCATCCGGCAGCTGCTGCCCCTGCTGATCCCTGGGCTCTGCTGCCACCCTTGGGGGAAGCATCCAACACCATCCTGAGTGATGCCCCGGCATCGGAGGGACTGGGCAGCCAGCCAGTGCCAGCCACTCCTTCCCCAGTCCCCACCGCCAGCGGGAAGAGGAGGAGGAAGGAGAGGAACAGAAAGAAGAGGCTGAAAAGTAAAACTGAGGCTGAGCCTAGACGAGAGCTGCAGCTCTGAGTCCCCCCTGAGCCCTGCGTGGGTCTTGGCTGTGAAATAAATTTACATCTGCTCAAGCAGCCTTGGCTTTGTCTCTGTGGGAGAAAGGATGGCACCGGGACAGCATCCAGGGGAAAGCCCGAGGCTGATCCTGTGGGAGGGGAACATCCAGAGCTGGGTGGGCATCCAGAGGTTTCAGCTGCTCCTCACTGCTCCCAGCAGTTCATGTCATTGTCCTGGCACTGGGGACACAGCTTTTGGCCACACACTGGCACCAAGGCTGAGCCTCAGTTTCAGCTCCCCTGCCAGAGGATTAAATTCCAGCTCCTCAGGCATGTAATTTTCTCTTGAAGCTCTCTGAATTGCACCACCCAAGCTCTCTCATCCTCTTAACCCCTCGCATTTCCCGTGCTCCCACACCAACAGCAACTCCTTCTCCCTTCCTTTGGGAGGAACAGGGTCTAGGGCCTCCCTGAAGGCTCCTCAAATGCCTGCAAAGCTCCTTAGAGTGGGACAATAGCTGCTTTTCCAGCCCTGGGACAAAGGCAGATGCTGCCTGGGAAGAGCTGGGAATGCTGTCCCTGCCTGGTGGGCAGGGATCGAGTCTGGGCTCCTGTAGTGAGGAGCAGGGAACAGGGCATGGCCACCAACTCTTCCAAAGTGCTTCCTAGGGTGGAGCACGGCTCAGCCCGGTGTCCTGCTGAGGTGGTGGAAATATCTTCCTGCACCAGCACCAAATTCCAGACTCGGAAAAAGCCAGAGCGCCAGGAGCCAAGCAGGCAGCAAAGCCCACGCTGAGCAGCGTGCAGTGAGATCCCAAATCCCTGAAATAAGCGGATCACACGAGTCCAGGGGGGAATACCAAGGGTGGAGCAAAGCACTGCTTCCTCTCTGGGTGCAAAGCCCCTGTGGCAGCCACAGCATCCCGGCAGGAAGCACGGACGCGGAGCATGCGGACGACCTTCCCAAAAGTAGAACTTTTATTGACAGCAAGGGAAAACCAAAAACAAAGACAGCCAGAAAGGAGGCAACAACACACAACTAGCTCCCCCCAATTCCCAGGTCCAACCAGTAAGGAGCTGCTCCCAGTCAAATTCCTATCGTACAGTCTTATGAAATAAGAAAATAGCGTCAGGTTCATCCACCTGCAGCCTCGGAGCTGTGGGCCCCAGCCCACGGTTCTCCCCACAGGGCTGGGTGGCTCTGGGAGAAACAGGACCCTGTCAGCCCCTCAGCACTGCAGAAGGGATGGCATTGAAGCCAGGACCTGCGTTTCTCTGTGCAAAGAGCTTTGCTTTGTCTCCCGGGTCGCTGCCATTCTTCAGGAGCATTTACATGCAAAAAAGACCTTTGTTTCCTAAGATCTGCTGTTCCTGCTCATTTTCTAGCAAAGGAGGCTGACCAGGAGCACTGGGAAGGAACAAAGACTCTGCTTCCATAGAAAATCCCTACTAACAAAGCAGGAGAGGGGAGAGTGTGTGCAGCAGGAACTTTCCCTCTCAGAAATGTCTCTCCCGTGGCTGGCAATGCCTCAGGGACAGCACACTGGGCTGTTCCTGACACAAGTTATTCACTTTATCCGCCCCCTCCCAGTGTCTCTCCCTATCCAATAACCACAGGATGTCGGTGTGATGTCTCCATGTGGTGCATCCATAACAAAACACCATTCTTTAACAACAGAAATCGGCTTCTCTGCGAAACTTCCAGCACACAGAGTGCAACACCAAGCAACAAAGGAAGGAGCATCAACTTCCACCATGCAACTCTGCTCTGAGCAAATCCTAAGGGAAGGGCAGGGTGCAGGCAGAAAACCTCTGAGCTAGCATCCAGTAAAAACACTATTTATTCACCCCTCTTGGTTACAGCTGGGCAGGGGAAGCAGGTACAGAGGAGGAGGCCATGCACTCCGGGCTGCTCCATGGTGCTCTGTCCCACGTGTCTGTCTCGGGGAAGCTGCCCTAGGCTGGCGCTTTATTTCGCAGTCTGATTTAAAAAAAAAAAAAAAANTAAATATTATTCCAAAAGAAGCCAGAGGAGAGAGCAAGCCTTTGGTACAACAGCTGCATCTCCAGCAAGACCCCAAGCTGCTGTGCTGGACCCCTCCAGACACAGCTGGGGTTGGCCCAGGCTCTGCTGAGCCTGTCACACATAAAAACATGGAGCAAACAACAACAATAGGAACTTTGTGAGAGCTCTGGTTCGTTTGTCACGACCCCCACGACTTTGCTTTGTGGTCTCGGGATGAGGGGAGGTGACAGTCAGGGTTTGGGAGAATCCAAAGGAAACAGGCTCACTCCAGGGTGACACACTTTCAGCTCTGTTTGCTTCCCAGTCTTTGGGGTGAAAGCAGAGTGCTGTGCATGTACCAGGACAGACTCCTTTGATTTCATCTTTGCTTCGCTAAGTTCCCAAGGTGCCTCAAAACCGGAGCCTGGAATGCAGAGGCCGATGCAGTGTTCCTTTCTATGATATATTTTTCTTATATATAGGATATATTTTTAAACCAGCCCTGCCAAGTCTATTCTCTCGCTCAGGTGCACATCACCAAGAGTCATTTCCCGCCATCCCTCGACGTATAAAACAGGAGTTATGTGTCTAAGCGAAGGGAAGTCGCTTCCTATTGTTCCCTCTCCTTCCCCTTTCCTCGGAGAAGAGAGCGGAGGTGTCGGGTGTCCGGTCCTATCGATCCATCTCATCCAGGAGAGGCGTGGCGTCCCCGGCGATGGACATGGGCGTGCTCTCGATCATGGGGCTGGGAGAAGGGCGAGGGGTCAACCTCTGCTTCTGTTTCCTCCGCTCAGCCTCCTTCTCCTGCAGCCACTGCTCGGCCATTTTGCCCCAGTCGATGGCAGCGTGGCTGTTGGTCCTGCAAGGACACGGGGACAACGTGAGACGTGACAGGAAAACATCCCTGCCCTCCCTCCCTGCAGGGGAAGCAACCCCACCGTGCTGCTTCCACAAAAATCAAGAAAAGCAGTGGAAACAGGACATGGATACAAACAGTTACTCACTTTGGCTGCTGCCTCTGCCTGGAGCTGGATGGCTGTGCCTGGGACTGGGTGGACTGGGGTGTGGTGTTGGCCTGGAGCTGGTACTGGGGTGTGGTGATGGGCTGGCTGGGAGTAGTGTAGGAGTAGCTGGGGGTCATCAGAGGGGTGGCCACCGGCTGCTGTGCTGGAGTCGTGAAGACCTGCAGAGAACAGAGGCTGTCAGGGGACAGAGGGTGGACCCTGCTAGGCTGGGGTGGGGTCCTGCACTGCCCTGCTCGCCCAGGAAGGTGCCCACCCTCACTCAGCCCTGCTGAGCTCAGCACATTGGCTCCCCTGAGAGCTGGGCCAGCACAGCCTGCCCTCCTCGGTCAGCCCAAGGGGAGATGTTCAAGCCAAGTAAAGGCAAGGGGGCACAAGAGACACTTGGGGCGAGCCAGCAGCAATGACATCCTGCAGCGGGCATGAAGAAGAGATAAATTCTTCCCCTGCAGGCTGCAGAGAAGGTGCAGCAGCTCCCCAGGATGGCTCCCTCCCACATCCCAAGCCAGCTGGCTGCTTGTCCCATGGAGAGCTTAGCGTCTTTGCCTCCTGGTGTTCACCTCCCTTTTCCTTCAGATGTCTTGATGATTAATACATCAGGTTATCCACAGTCCCTGCCTATCCCCAGCTCAGCATCTACTGTGCCAAACTTCCTGCAAGCCTCCCAAGGTGCTCTAAAGGAGGATCACTCCTCCCAGCAAGCCTTGTCTTGCAGCATCTCCTCTTTGGGTGCAACAGCTGGGTGTGTTTTTCGTACTCAGGCTCCTCAGTCCTTCCTCAGTGGGAATTTGCCTCAGTGTCAGCTGGGAGCTTGCAGAGTAGGCTGGGAGCAGGCACACATGAAGAAAAGGCTTCAGCATGAGCCCAAACTGTCCAACTCCATCTTACTCCCTGCAAAGCCCCTGGGTGTTGGGTCAGGCTGAGGTGTTCCCCGCCGGTGCAGCTCGGAGATTAGTGCTGAGCCGAAAAGCCCTGCAAACTCAGCGCATACTTTCCCAGCTAATCTCCTCTACTGGCAGCTCACGTTGCCAATTCAGGGGCACAATCAGAAGGCTGTGTGCCCTCACCGCTGGATCCCACCTCTCCACCCTGCCACATTCCTTGGGAGCCAGACCAGTTTGCTCCTTGCTCCAATTTCCCCCCTCAGAGCAGGGCTGTGCTACGCGCCTCATTTCTCCAGTCACGAGAGGCAAGAGGAAACCTGGTTCAATAATCCAGCCTGTGCAGCACCAGGGGTAAAAAACTAGGACTTGGGGACCTTGGGTAATGAGGGATTCCTTAGGCTCCTTGTGGTTTCCAGCAGCAAGGAGAAGCCAGCAGAAATTTAAGTGACACCTACGTGGTACGCACTGCTGCCGCCTCCACTGCCTCCGTAGCCGTACTGGCTGGAGCCCCACTGTGCTGGGGTGGCATTTGGGTTCTGTCCCTGGCCTGTCACAGCAGCGATGGCACTGAACATCTGGGAGGTCATGTTCTGTGGTAGAGCGTTCACTGCACGTGTCAGGTCTGCAAGGGAGACACACTGCGTTAGGAAAAGGGGAGCCTGGAGGGGCAGCTCACATCCCAATTCCAACCAGGAACGGCCTGCACTGACCTGCCAGGTTGATGTTAGCTGGAGTAGCGTTAATGGAGGCTGGAGTCCTGGTCCGACTGCTACTGCTGGGAGTAATACCTGTGTAAAATACAGACCAAGAGGTAGATTAGTTCTCCTGGAAGAGAGAAACCTGAAACTCGGGATTTGGAAAAACGTAAAAAACACTTTTTCTGGCACAATGGTTTGCCACAAGGGAATGGCGTGTGCTGGATTGTGTGGTGAGGGAGACAAGGGAGGGGAAAGGGACTGGTCCAGACTTTGCTGCACAGCCCACTTGGACGAAAGATTAACTCTCAGGAGACCTCTCAGTGGGTCCACAGAGCCAAACACTTTCAGTATTGCTTGGAAACTTTCCACATACAGAAACATCCTAGGACACATTTTAGGGACAAAGAAGATGTAACTATCCTTTAATAATTGTCTCAGGTATTGTGTGATAAACAGCTGAGGCACTGAAGTTTTAGGCTGCTTACCTGGAACAGGGTCCTGATAATGATCCTTAAACCATCGGAAAAGTCCATTCACAGTAGGGAAGACTTGGCCCCGGTAGCGGAATCCCTCTGGTGTCACTGTCACATACTCTATCCTGGGAGGAGCAGGGAGAGCACAAGACATCACAGGCTGCTTCACTCACTCACTTCTGACAGCTCACAGTCAGAACAGGCAGGCACTAAAACCATAGGCAGTGGCTGACTGATGATGAACAGATCGATCTACCCAAGACACTTTATCTTCAAACAATTGTTTCAAAATGCCCTGCCTTTCCATGAAAAATCCATCATTCCCTGCCTACACTCCCATGACACCAACAGCACAGGGCAGTGCTGCTCATGGCAGCCAGATAGTCAAGAAACACGGGAGTCTCCTGGGTGAGATTTACTGCTAGAACTGGGTCCTCCACTGCCAGGAGGCCAAATCCTGGGAAAGAGGAGGTGTGATTTACAAGGATTCTGACAGAGCTGGAAGGAAAACTGGCAGCAGTCAGCAGAGATTTGGTACTGGCAGTATTCAGTGCAGTTGCTGGGCTTGCCTCTCACTTACCTTGGTTTGCCTCGAGGCTGATATCCCAAGAGGAATTTACCAGGTAGATCTTTACAGGCACTAATAAAGTATGGAATAAATGTTGGCTTCTCTTTCTTGGTCTTTATCAGCAGCTCTTCCAGCTTCTAATTAGAGAGAGAAAGAAGAAAAATGCTCCAGTGGAGCCCACATTTTCAGCAACACACAGAACCTATGGATATCCTCCTGAGAAGCTACCACATCCTGGGATTGTCTCACCTTCTTGTCTCCACCATTGCAGTCCTGGTAGTATTTGTGATTCAACAGGTCTCTGGCAAAAGAAGCCATTGGCTGGACATAACGAGCAACAATTTCATCCAGGTCTTCAAACTCCTTTGAACAAACACATTTAAAGAGGTATTTAGGGTGTATTTGGTCATACACTCTGCACAGCAAGGCTCGAGGAAAAAAAAGAGACAATGACTGACTAAGGATCCAGAGAATGTGTTGGAAGTTACTCTCCAAGAGTGTGAAAGCAGCTGCAAGGACAGAAGGGCTGTAAAATAGGCCCTTCCCCTTCCCAGGCATGCTCTGCAGGGCTTTACCTCTGTGTTAATCCAGAGCATGGAGCCCAGGCTGAAGGCATTCTCCTTGCCCTCTTCCCGGACATCCACGTGCTGGTAAATGCCATCGTTGACCTTCCAGGTGACAGTCAGATGGTTCTCCCCTTTGCTGCTTGGCCGAATAATCACATCCCCTTGGTCCATGGTCTCCATCATCTTCTCTGCTTGCTTGAAGCTGATGTTGTGGAATGACGGGTGAGCAATTACCCTCTTGATGTACGCTGGGGAACAAAGGGAACCTTCAGCCTTCCAAGAGGAACTGCTTTAATGCAACTATATCTAATTGTGCTGGTTGTCCTGATCAGCCTGGGAAAGCTGGAATTACAAGGGAGAGAGAAATTAAGAGACTCACTTGTCCTCTGCTGCTTCCTTTTCATGTCTTCTTCCTGTTTGTGATCTGCTGCCTCGGAGTCAAAGTCGTAGTAGGTGTCTTTGGGCAGTTTCCACTCATTGTTCTTGTCCATCAGGTCTGAGGTCCTGCAGGTCAGGTCTGCACTGAACTTCTCAATGTCAATCTTCATGATTCGGCAGTGGACAGTCATCCCCACCTGCAGAGGAGGTGCAGGCCAAGGTGAGCAGCAGGTCTGGCAGACACACCAGAGTCCCTGTGCCATGTGGGATCCCACTGACACTGAGGAGGTACAAATCACCTCACCTACTTCAGACTGACACAACCTTTTAAAGTGATCTTTCTACAGGAACTGAAAGTCAACTGATCTCAAAAATTATCTGAATCAAAAGAGATAAAAGGAAAAGTGGGCAGTTCTCCAGCACATCTACTACCTATGACCCACATCACATGGAAAGCTGCATGTCTGGAGGGTGAGGACAATCACCTTTTCTATTTCAAATATCTTTCACAATGGGAGCAGCAAAACTGGACTTCAAGATGTGCAAGAAGGCAGTTAAGTCTGCTCAGAAGCAGACACCCAAGGACTGCTCTAATAAAATGTGAGGCAGAAAATCCCCCCACAAAAACTGC
Source organism: Chaetops frenatus (assembly GCA_013400775.1). Classification (NCBI taxonomy): domain Eukaryota; kingdom Metazoa; phylum Chordata; class Aves; order Passeriformes; family Picathartidae; genus Chaetops; species Chaetops frenatus. Next base: position 113,129 of record VZTR01007159.1, read on the forward strand.
AATGTCTTAGTTCAGTTAACCATGATGAAGTTAATTAATAACTCTTTAAAGAAATGCTGGGACCTCTGAGGTTACAGGATTATCCATCAGCTGCATGGACTGTTGGCAACCCTAAAAGACAGCACAGATGTTAAACCACTATTTTATTATGTGATAAAAAGGTGTTATTCCATTTGTTTCAGAAACCCAATCCCTGTCCTGAGCAGGACCAGTAACTCTGATGACCTCCACAAATTAATGGAGAGGAAAGAAAGAGCTCTAAGAGGAAAAATGACCCTTGCCTGTCCAAAAGCAGTTCTGTGAACTCTTTGGAAAGCCAGAAACAAAGGGCAGCTCTGCATTAGAATGCCTTCTGGTCTCCTAAACCCAGACTCCAGCCAGACGACAATAAATCCTCCTGCAGCACAACATGTTAACTGATTAACAGGGTCCCACCAGCTGCCAGGGGAGATTTGCACTGTGGGACAAGGACACTAACCAGAACCTGAACTTCCTGCTGATTTAAAGTCCTTACATGAAAATAAGGTCAGAAAAGTCACTTAAGAACAGTGTTATTAACTAAACGCTGCATCTTTGGTATTGGCTCCAGGTTCTTCCAGCTCACGCTGAGGGGGTGAAAATCCACTGCTTTCATACCTTCACCCTTTCTTCTGGCCTCTTGACCACCTTGTCACTAAGAAATTTTGTTGGGATGAAGCCAGCAACACCATTATCCAGACGTGTCTTCACTCCAATGGCCTGACCCGGGCAGGAACCGCTGTCAAAATGGTTCCAAACCTTGAGCAAGGCAAAAGTAAATAAATCATTCAGCATGGAAACAAAATAGCCCCAGCAGTTCATACTCATAAAACAAGTCCAAAAGCTGTGTCAGCAATGTGGTGCAGCCAGCAGAGACTTGTGGAAGGGCAGGGGACTTCAACAAATGCTACCCAGTAATGCAATCTTCCTCCTCCAGTTCTGCTCAGCTTATGCGACATTGCAACCAGGAAGGTCAGAACATTTTTAGAGCCTGAATAGAAGCCTGCAGCCAGGGCTGGTCTCTAATGAACACTATATGGGTTTAAAGCCATGGATTACCCAGGCTGGAATTCACAGTGTTTAGAAGGGACCTAAGGTACAGCTGCATTAAGCAGCAGGTGGTTCAGATAAGTTCTTAAAATTGAGAAGGTGGCAGAGCCTTCTGTTCTCAGTGTCACAGGCAATTTCTCTGCATAAAACACCAATCCCAGACCACAAACAAGAGTGCTTTATGTATCTGCAAAGAACTGGTCAGCTTAGACCCAAGTCCATTTCACTCTAAAATCCATAATGTAGCCATAAAACACCTGTCAAAATCTATACTGAAGCAATTAGTCACAAGTGCAATTAGTCACAAGTCACAAGAGGTTTTATTTACAGCCAAAGGCCACATCAGGTTGGGATCCTGGGGCACTGCAGACACAATTTTGGCTCTGATACCTTGTCTCCCAAGAACCCGACACAACACTCCTGCTGACAGCAGGCTCCCCACACAGACAGGCCTGTCAGGAGAAGCAGTCCCACCTCACTGAGCTCTGGGAAGTTGTCCTGCTGGCAGAAAGGGCACTGCCAAAGGCCAGTTTCATCGTTCCGTATCGCCTGGTCGTAGCTCTCTCCCTGTGGGCGCCTGTGGGCAATCCCAGTCACGTTGCAGATGATCATTTTACCTGTGGAGTGATGGGAGAGTGGAAGGAAAAGAACGAAAAACTGCAGAGCTGAGCAGTTCCCCCCATCCAAGGTTTTAGGAGACCACCCAGGTACTCGAAAAGCTGCTTCACGTTCCACCCCGGCACTGTCCCAGCATCACACTCACTAAGAGCCCTCTGCCCCACCTTCACACATCCTGTGTCAACTCAGGAGGACAAAAAGCAGGGATTTGAACAGGATGTACCTATGTAAAATGTCTCTGGAGTTTCTTTGGTCAGCATATTGAAGACCTCCTCTGTGTTGGGAGAACGGTACGGGGTTCTCAGGTCCTTGTATCTGCAGCTTAGCTCAGCTCGAATGTCATACAAAGTGATGTGCTTGTCACCGTAGCCCTGTGTGGGATCCAGAGGTTACAAAGGCATGAGCAGCAGGAAGAAGGTCAGTAGGGAATCCAATGTGAGTTACAGAAGAACTCAAGGAACTTATCAAACAGCAAATTTTAAAAAGTGGAACGCAGCAGGTACCAAAAAATGGTGAAACTCAGACACAGGCTGTTGAGGAGGTCAAGAGGACAAACATTTAGAAAAAATATCAGGGAGAAGAGCTTAAATGGCCTAACGATTGTCTCCTGCCCCAAGGGTACTTTCTGCAAGCATTTACTACATGCCATTGTCAGACACTGACTGCTCATCATGGCTGTTTATACATTTTACGATGGCACAGCTAATGCCCAGCTCCTAAAAAGGATAAAGCTATAAAACATGAGAATCCCAGCTGGGCAGCAAAGCTTCCCCTCTGTTTCTCAGCACCAGGAACCCCCAAAGCACCTGTCTTTCCAGTTCCTCAGCAAAGGCATCGAGATCCAGGTCTTTCAGGCGCTCAGGGTTTTCCAAAATCTCCTCCAGAGCTCCTGCAGGATTTGCATCCTCAGCTGACTCATCATATTCCAGGGCATCCACTGCCATTTTCCTGGCCCATTCATAGGTTTCAGGATGGACCCTAGAGCCATCTAGGACTTCAATGTAGGAATCAGTGCTGAAACAAAGCCAATGTTCAGATCAGGGCTCTGAGCTGCTCCATTGTTGAGCACCAGCACTGCCCTCCATGGAACAAAGTACTCCAAAAGGGACGCTGAATTATTCATTGCTCAACCAACAGGAGTCAAGGCAAGACCTGGCAAACTCCAGTCTGCAGCTCCAAAGACACAGCCAGGCATTTTGGATGCAGGGTGGATTTGATCCCTGTGTACTACAGCTGCTCTGTGAGCACACAGCTCTCTGCAGTTTCTCTCCTCACACAAATTCAGTGTTGCCATCAAGCTGTTTGGATGGGCTATACTTTGCCCCCAGCAACTCTGGGATTTGTATCCTGCAAGAATCAAGGAATCTAGCAGGGTTGGATCACTGAGTGTAGGGATTCAGCCAGGTGTTCTTTCTCACATTGCTTTTCAAAGGCAAAAAGTCCTGGAGAAAGCACGTTTCTAGTACGTTATCCTTTGTGCAAAGCAGACAGAGGTTCAAAAACAAGGTTACAGCTGTCCTCAAAACACCTCTCCTGCAGTTACTTAATGCTCTACAAGCTTCCTAGTGTTGCTACTGGTTTAAGAGGAAGCCAAACTGCTGAGTTATTTCTCAAGTTTGAAACTTTAGAAAAATAAAATACTGTTGGAAGGACCAGGCAGAAACTCAGCTGAAGTGCCCATGGGTTACTGATGACTGCATGACAACTATTTTAGGGAACAACTGGTTTAGTTTAGTTCCTCTTGACCACAAAGTGTCTTTCACACCAGAGGAAGCCATATAATTTATGTTCTGCAGCTCACACTGCTGCTGTACAAGTTTAGCTGCCCTTAAGAACCAGATCAATAACCAGCAATACCTGAACTTGGCCAAAAGTCAGAGGGGCCACACAGAAACTCTGGGGAACACTGACTCAGGGAAGGTCACTGCTTCAGCCTGTCACCCACACTGACTGCACACCCCATGGGACATCAAATATAACCTAATTCCCACCTGTCACCCAGTGATGCTGTGTCAATTTTGATGAAGCCAGCACAGTTGATAAACACTTTGGGTCCCATGTGACACATCGTAACCAGCTGGGTCCTGTTCTCCAGACGGGTGTTGTTTTGTTTTAAGATCTGCAGAGAGAGGCAAGAATATGAACCTTGAGAGAGGCCAGAGTATAAACAGATGATTGCCCAGAGAGGCTGTGGATTTCTATCCCTGGAAGTGTTCAAGGCCAGGCTGGATGGGGCTCTGATCAATCTGGTTTCGTGAAAGGTGCTCATGCCCATGGCCAGGGGTTGGAATTAGATGATTTTTAGGGTCCCTTCCAACCCAAACTGTTATTCTCCAGGAAAAAAGCAGAGGATTCACACTGCACCCTGCAGTGTTTAAAGCATCTGACACACACCCATCTCAACTCCTAAGCTGTTGCTCCCTGCCAGTGTCTCAACATTGTGTGAAAGATGATGATTCCACATCATCACAGCTCCAACTCTCAGGAAAAGCGTTGGCTTTTTGCCTGGTGTTTTCTACACTGTGGAGGTGTCTTGATGCTCTGACAGCACATCCATTCCTGTGGGTTTGGGAGCTGCCTGGGACTGATGGATCTGCTGAGCTGTTTGGGTCTGTCAAGGACACAAGTCCACGTGCAGCTTCGGGGCGAGGCACAGCGAGGTAAAAACACACATCAACAGAGCTGTCAGCTGCACCTGGCACACAGGGCCCTGACTCACCTCTTGAGCACTCACAGAGTGCTGGTGATGGGCTGTTTCTGTAGGCAGGGCCAGAAGCCTCCTTACCTTCAGCAGGTGAGTGCCTTTGCGTGGTCCCAGGCCACACACGTACTGCAGCAAAGCCTGGCTGTGGGGGTGAGCAATGGCCCTGTTCACATCCACCCCCACCTCGTTCACACGGTTGATGAATTCGCAGTAGAGAGCATTCAGCAGCTCCTCCTTCACCACGTGCTCCTGGCAGAGAGAAGAGGTGTTAGCCCCGGAAAAGATGGATCTGTGCAACCCTCTGCCATGAGCCAAACACAACACACTGATTTCCCAGGAGCTGGGTTGCATCTCAGAGTTACCCCTGAGAACAGCCTAAAGGCTGATGAGAAAGAAGCAAGAAAAAACAAAAGGAAAGGTGGTGTGTAGCCTGAATATGCCACAGAACAGGCAGAATTTGCACAAGTTTAATTGGGAAACCTTTTCTTTGAAAGCAAACCCGCTTTCTCTTGTGGAGAAGGATCTTTCTTGCCCAAGGAAAATTTACCTGCAGAGGGTGGAGTTTCAGGCAGAGAATATCCTCATCAGAGCTGCAGACCTGGGCAAACTCGATGAGGGGGTCCTGGATGCGGCGAGCGAGGGACACGGCCTGGCGCAGCAGAGGGGGGTAATCCCGGAACTCATTCTGCAGCAGGACACAGAATCAGGGAAAACCCTCGTGGTGTTCTCACAGTTTGTACCACAAGCAGCAAAGACACATCAGACAGGGACTGCAGCAAGGAAGGACTTGGTGTTCAGAGCAAAGAAAGCTGAGGTCAAATGCTCCCAGGGGCTCTTATGCAATTAGTAATGGAACAATCTCACTCATTTCCGACTACATCAATATCCACTTTGTGCATCTGCTGGTGCTGATCTCTTCAGGGAAGGCTAAGACGTTTTGCCTTGATCCAAAGATCAGTACCTGACTGTCCAGATGGATCATACGAGACAGAGGATGATGCAAGGCCAGCACAATAAATGGAGGATGACACAGCATGAATGAGCAACAGACGAAGGGAGAGCTGGAGTAGCAGAAGGCTCACCTCAGACTTCTTGCTGTTCATGTAGAGGATGGCCAGCTCATTGTCCACCAGCTCTACTCCAATTGAGGACAGCTGCTGCCCTTGGTCCAGCTCATGAACAATTCTCTTTACATCCTCCATCAGCATCTGAGCATCCCTAGGGAGAGACAGCCAAGGGGATTGAGGAGAGAGCACAGAGCTGGGTCCTGGAATTATTGGGAATACAACCCTAGCAGGTTACCTCACAGCACAGACAGAAACTGTAAAACGTGGACAGGCACAAGGGAAGGACTGCAAAGAGACTGGAAACTGGAAGGAACACAAAGACTGACCTGTTCTCGCCTGCAATTGTCACCACATGAGGCTTCTTGTTCAGGAGGAATTTTTTCAGGGTTTCAATATCCTGGGCCTGGAAAGGAACGTAGAAAACCAGAGTAGAAAAGTTAGAGTGCTTCTATCCTGAGCTAGCTACATTCATCTCAATGACAGCTGCACCAAGGCTCACCTTCTTTTCCCTCTCCTCCTCACGCCAGGCATTCCTTCTCTTTGTGAAATGTGGCAGTCGGAGGAAATCTGTCACCTCACCCTCTCCATTGACGAGGGCACAAAATACAGGGTGGTCCCTGTCAAACAGAGGTCACTTAGACATGGAGGACTGCTAAAGCTGGACATGCATCCAAACACCATTCCCTCCCTCCTACCTGGCTGATGAAAATGCAATGCCCAGCACCCGGATGCCCTTCCCTTGGTTTTCATCCATGAAATCATCGTCTTCCTCCACTTGCTGATCTGGCCTGTATGCAGCAACCTTTAGCCAGTTGTACAGCTTGCGGCTGCAAGCCTGGGAGAGCAGAGAAAGGACAAAGAGGAGTGAGAAAATCCACTATATGTGCCTTGGCACAGCCCTTCTCTGGAGGGAAAGTCAAACCAGACTCAATTTCTGCTTCCTGCTCCCAAGAACCTGTGTATGACCTGTCAGCAGCTACCCCCAGAACGCTGCAGGGCTGCTGGCGTTTGCAAGCCCAGCTCTGCCTCAAAACTGTGTTCCATCTCACCTTGAGGACGTACTCCTTGGCCTCCACCAAGAGCTTGTTCTTTAATTCTTTGGCCATCTGCACGTAGAGGAACTGGTTGAGGGAGCGCTCGATGGCCATGGTGCGCTGCCGGTTCCACTCCTGCACCTGGTGGCTGAACTCATCCCGGTAATAGAACTGCTTGATTTCCTCAAAGTACGTCTGGTCACTGCCATAACTGCAAGAAAGGAGGAGATACAGGAAGGTTCCAGACACCTGCATGGACACCATCCCTGGCAGGTTCCTGCACACCTCAGATTCAGGTAGTTGCTTGGAAAAATTAGGAAAGAGCCAACCCTCCCAACTGAATGCTGCTTTAGCTGCTGAAGTGATGCTGTAGACAGATCACAGCCACTCCAGCACTCCCATATTGCACAGTGTGGCCACTGAGATGTGCAGGGAAGGAACTAAGTTGGTAGGGAAACAAGCATCGTCTTCCTCAAGAATCCCAAAGGCTTCAGAGTTTGCCTGCTACAGTTTTCACCAAGATGATAAATAAAGCGAGACCCTGAGAGGCTGCTTGACTTTCAGGAGTAGTTTGGGTTACAGAGGAGCTCTAAGAGCATTGCATGAGTGATCTCTGCCAAGTCAGGGATGGCACAGCCAGTGGGAACTCACCCCTCCACTCCTTTCATGTCAATGCTGATATCTATGGTGAGCAGTGCCTCGTCCTCTGCTAGGCTCATTTTCAGGAACTGGTCATCTCTCAGCTCCTTCACAGGCTTATTCTTCATGTATTTAAAGGAATAGGCATAGTGGGCTTCATCAATATCCTGGGAAAGAGGAGAGAAAGTCAGCATGCACACAGGGCATTAATGAAGAAAGACCCTTCCGTATACCACAGCAGACAACGACTTTTATTCAATACCCCCTCAGCCCTGTGCCTGCCAGTCTGCATTTCCCTCCCCAGCAGGACACAGTGGAATTGCTTCCCAGTCCCAGAGAAACAGAGACTGGTCCAATAATTGAAGGCAACATAGCATCTGGTAAAATGCTGAGATTAAAAATGCAGCACGCTGCTGAGCTGGGCTCTGCAACAGCCCAGCTCAATGCCACTCTGGGATTTATTCAGAGTTGCCACTGACATGGAAGAACAAGCATTTTTATGTTATTTAGATCCTTCCCTGAACTGACCCACAGAGTCAGAGCTCCCTGCCTTACCTTCTTCCCCTTTTTGGTTGGTGAAATGTTGATTTTAGCTCGTTCTTGGAAAGTCTGCCTCAGGACTTGTCTGACCAAGGGCTCCCTGGCAATCTGCAAAGCCACCATGTACCGAGCTCCTTCCAGCACTGCTTCAGGGCTTGGGAATTGACTACGAGCAAAAAGGCAACATCGAGGCTTAGAAGAATGTCCCCAGATGCCCTCACTTGTGTCACATCCACAGTAACTCCATTAAGGTCCCCCCACACTGACCTACACACATAATCCTTGGCCAGCTCTAGGGGCTCTGCAGGGAACTGCTCTGTCTCGTGACGCTGGTAACTGTCCCGGAGATTCTCTCCAAACTGCTCAGGTGTCAGACCAAATTTCTTAGCCAGGCCATCTGGTAAAAGCAAAAAAACCCAAAAACCAATAACAACAAAAAACACAACGAGGACAAGGGTATTGTAGCTAACAGCGAGCAAAACTACCAGTCTTCCTTCCACAGGTGAGTCACAGCACCCAGCAAAGCACGTGGGCCACTGCATGCTCAGCAGGACAGGGCAGAGCCTTACCCAGCCCAGCTGCCTGGCAGATGGTGTACATATCCCTTCGGGAAGCCTGCTTCAGCTCAGGCCCCTTCTGCTCATCATCCTCTGCATCCTCTCCTTCACCTGTAGGAAAGATACATTAGAGAGGAACCCAGACAGCTGGAGCATGTCAGAAGCACAATGAAGAGATTAAACACAACCCACACCATGCAACAGAGCCCCTAAATCCCACAGAGGCATCTCAAAGGTCACAGTGGCCTTAAAATTACTCAGGGATGGAAAAAGACCCTGGAAACACTATATTCAGTTTTAATAGGAGTATTTCTGGGTTGTACATTAAAACACAAATCAAGGTGGCTGATCTTTGCTTTGGCCCCTGCCACAGGAGGTGGCATTCATATTCCATTAGAAAACACCTCGTGTGGCAAATCTTAAACACTATTAGAGGTGCCTGAAAGACCTGGAACTAACTTGAGACAGAAATGCTCTGCGCAAACACATGAACTTTTCACCAAACTTTCTTCCTGTTCTTTTGAACCAAGATTTTCAAGCAGCCCACAAGGAGAAAACCATCAAATGTGGGGAGACAAACCTTCCTCCTCTTCACCATCCTCCCGGATACGCTTCTGCTTTTTGCGAGCAGCCTTGGCAGCATTCTGCATCTTGGGGATGTCTCTCCCATAGTAGAGCAGGAAGTGATTGTACACATCCTTCAGCTCGTCCATGGACTGCACATCCTTCAGCCTATGGAAAGCCAGCATGTTACACCCTGCCTTGCAGCTGGGTCATGCTCAGAGCCCTCAAGGAACCTGCTCTGACCCAGGTCAGGCAGAAGAGGAGCCCCTTGGATTCATCTTCCAAAAGAATTTTAAGTATTTCTCATTATTGGCTATGTGGGTGCTCTGCAGTGGCCAGAGCGCCTGTGCTGTTTGGGCAAGTCAATGCACATTTTAAGTAATTTTGGAATGAATTTAAAAATCACGGCACTCTACCTCTCCATGTCAGTAGTATCCAGGGCCCTTATTCCATCAGCCAAGGGTTTGTCTGGGTCAGCAGAGATTTGTTCATACTGGTAGGCCTGCATCTTCTCAAACAATCGTGTCAGGTTCTGCTTGCGGATCTTCAGCTGGGTCCACTGCCATGAGAACAAAAGAATTCCAGTGAAACACCTCTCTGCAGTGTGTCATCTGTCTCCTCCCTTCCCAAACAGGGATTTCCAGGATTTTGGGATATTTGTCATACAAAAATAAACATTAAAATCTTCATCCATGGCCAAAGCCAAACATGACATGTGGCAGGTCTCATCTCAGAGATGTATTATATCAACAGAAAAAACCCAAAACAATCAAGCTGTGGATCTGATAGTAGAGAAACAACCTGCACTGCTGGCAGGCAGTGTCACTACACACAAGGAACTCAGTGAAGGGGGAGGATTTTTTTAATCCTATTTTGTCAGATATCCCTTTATCACCATATAACAACAAAAATACATGGTTAAAAAACCCAACCACCGCCAAAACAAATTGCTGAAAGTATCAGGCTAGGTAGGAAGACAAATTTTTATGGGACAACCAGCAGTGAGAATACTCCTCACCTTCTCATCCCACTGCCAGACCCTCCAGAGATCGTTGATGTGCAGCTCTGGCTCCACATACTCCTTTCTGTAGAAGGCGATGAACGGGACCTGGGTCAGAAATGAGACTCATCACCCCTGTGCAGGGGACTGGGCTGCTCCTGGCAGCCTGGAGCCTGGCCAGACAGAGCTCCTGTTCCAAATGGGAGAACAAGCTAATGGGGCAAGCTCTTACTCCACCAAAGAATACACCACACAGGCCAAAAAACTTCTGCAACATCAGGCAACACCTCAGAGAATAGACTGAATGGACTGAGCAAGGCTCAAGAGAAATTTCCCTACCTCATTCAGCCTCTATTTGTCCAGAATCAGGTAAAGACAATGACAGCAGCTCTGTCAAACAGGCCTCAAAGACCTGCATTGCCACAGCTCACATAAGACAAGCTGCAGTTCCCAATGGAGCATCATTTCATCACAGGAGAGGCAACCAGGGATGGTATCTCAGCCCCTTCTATGTGCCCTTAACGTTCCCAGCAGCCCTGCTAATCCTGTCAAGATGAGGAGATAGACCTTGGTGATGACGAAAAGTTGCAGATTACCTCAAAATGCTGATTTCTCATGAAATTCAGGGCTTCTTTAATCTTTTGGATGGTGCTGGGCCCCTTGCGGCTGAAGCTGCTGGCTTGGCCACGGTCAAGGTAGTCAGAACTCTCCTAAAAAGGAGAAACACATTGTGTTCACTCTGTTCCTGAGCTGACCCCCTAAAAGAGCAGCCCTAGGTTAAGGCTGAGAAACTGTGGTTCTTTCAACTTCTTCGTGTTCCTTTTTGTCCTGTTTCATGGATACAAAAATGAAGACACACACGTCAAATGACCTGCTCAAAACCAGACATGAAGGTGGCATTGGGCACCACATTCCCACCAGCAGACCCCTGGAACAAGTCCCAGGCACAGCCCTTTACCTGCAAGGAGATGGTGGGCGTTGCAAATGCATTCCTGTAAATCCAGTCAGCTTCTTCCTCCAGCTCATCATCTTCAGCACTCTTCACCGGGATGGATCTCAGCTGGGAAGAGACAACAGCATGAGCAGAGGCATGTGCAACACCAGGGCTTGCACTGACACGTTTCCAAGAAGCCTGGAAATTATTGTTTTGAGCTGCAGGTTACCTCTGGGGACCCCCACCTACAAGGTGCCAAGGAGATCACTTCAATGTCTGCACCTTCTGAGTACACAGGAAACTGCATCAGCTTTACACTAGATAAAGGCAGCTACAATTCTCTCAAAGGCTTGTGGAAAGGCCTGCAATGGTGCAAAGTCTGCTGTGAAAATCAAGTGAGGATACCTCCACATCCTACCAGACTCCCAGTTTTTCTGCAGTTACATGCTGTGTTCTAATCTGTCTGTGCCTTGCTATCACTTTTCTTGCTGCAGCCACAGAGTAACAGAACAGAAAGCAGCTCCAAAGCCTCTCTGGACACTCAGTCTCAGCCACTTCTCTTTCAGAGGTGCTGCTCTAATCACCACTGAGATCCATGAAGATGATAAAATGTGTGAACAGGGCACCTTCAGCCAGAAGACATCACAGACAGCATTCCCTTCTGTGGCACAGACTGGCATGGGAAAAAAGTTCCTTTGGAAAACTGGCAGCTTCACACCTCCCATTTCACAGAGGAGGGTAACAAACCCCTGCACAGAATTACAATAACATACACTAAAGGGAGATGGATTGCTCACTGAAAATCTGAATATGGAGTAAAATGAAGACAAAGATACGAGACACCAGAAGGATTCCTCACAGCACAAACAGCACTTTGTACAGAGAGCAGTGTAAGTCCCATCCATTTGGGTACAGTGGGCTCCAGCAGTTATGTGTTGGCTAGAAACCTTCCCAACCCTTCTCTGGCACTGCCTCTTACTCTCCATATGTCCAGCTCAAGGGATTCCTAACATCATCCAGCACAAAGCCATCTCAGCAGAGCCCAACCCCTGCACTTCAGCAGTGCAACACTGGCACCCAGTGGCCACAGGGAAGCTGTGACTGGAGCTAAACCCAGACTCACACAGGTACAACAGCTCCCACGTCACTGGTATACCTGAATGCAGTTTTACCCTGCACACTGACAAAAAGGGAAAAAGAGATTCCAAAATCCATCCAGCAGCCAGCTGGCCTGCAGGTCCCAGGCCTGGGAGCCAAAACGCTTTCTTGCCTGCAGAGCTGCAGCCCCTTGCCTCACCTGGAACCTCTCAGGCATGTCTGTCACGCGGATCTCGTTGTCCTGGTCCGTGAGGTGGCTGCTCTCCAGCTCGCTGGGCTCGTACATCTCGAAGATGCTGCGGCGACTGACACGTTTCTTGGTCGTCTTTTTGGGCCGCACTCGCGTCTCCCCTTCGGTTTCCTCATCCTCATACTCGTACTCCTCCTCCATCTCCTCATCATATTCATTGTACTTCTCAAACTCGTCGTAGTCAAAGTCCACACCGAAGATTTCCTGGGCTTCCTGCAAAGCACTGGAAGGCAAAAAAAAATCCCTATTGTTCAGACCCACAGTGCAGTTTATGGAATGTCTTTACAGCCACGCAGAAGAGGCCAGGGGTAGCCAAGTCTAAGCTTCAGTTTTCCACCCAGGCTAAAAAAATCATGGACAGGGACAAACTCTGTGCTTTACTGCAGATACTCCTCTTCTGGGCCTGGTTTTGGTATCCCTTTAAAAAAATTCAGGGGAAAAAGGAACAAGTCACACATTTCAGAAATCACACACTAAAAGCTCTATGTCTAAATTTACCAGGTTGCTTCTGGGCAAAAGACCAGCAGTATCCAGCCACAAGCTGAATCACTCTGCAGTTGCAGGAACCAAGTAAGCTGAGCACTATTTTCAAGGCTCCAGGCCAACTTCCAATCAATACTTACGCATCTGTGTATCCTGGAAGCTTCTTTCTCCATTTTGGCTTCTTCAGAGGTTGTCCATCATCATCCACAATGAAGTCATCAATGTCTGGACATTGAGAAACAATTCAGTGGTCAGGGAACTAGGATATGGAAGTGGTACCTCTGACAAGGCTCAGCCAGTTCACCTATGAGCCTCCACCACAGCCTTAGGCTGTTGCTGGCTGTCAGTGTGCCCAGCTCCCCCCAGCATCTCCTACACCAATCTCACACAGCTCAGGAACCTGAACCACTGTTACAAGCTGGAACAAACTTCCAGACACAGGCAAAGCCATTTGGCAATTAGTTGCAGCTCAGTGTACTGAAAATACAGTCATGAAAGGCCTGGCTGCTTTGGACAGTAGAAAGAATTCTTGAAACTTTTTTGGTATGGTAATAGCAGCAGTGAGAGGCTGATGCTGAAGGGGCGTAGGGCAGGCATGCACTGCGCTATTAGGTACTAAACATTGCCTTGAGTGCTTTTCTCTGAAGCATTTTCATTTTTGAGGCAGCTTAGGGGAGGTGTTCAAGGCCTCAGCACACATAATGTGCTCCTGCACAAAGTGGTTCAGACAGATAAACTAAACCTGTCACCCAGAAACATTTAATTCTAAGGACTGTACTAATCAGACCAACAAGAGCCTCACCACGACAGATTCACAGCCTTTAGGATACTTCTAGTTCAGAGAAAGTCTGAACTTTGTTCCTGTGGTTTAATCTTGGGACAAACAATAGATGTAACTGACCATCCACACTCACCAGATTCATCTTCCTCCTCCTCCTCTTCCTCTTCCTGTGGAGCAACAGGAGCTTCCACAGCTTCCCCTCCTTCCTCGCCTTCACCATCCTGAAAGATTTCTTCAGCAATGGCTTCCTTCTCATGTTCTTCCTTTCCATAATCTTCTGCTTCATCGTCCTCATCATCAGACATTTTTCGCACACGCCTGAATTTTTGCTGCAAGGACAATTCCTTGTTAGTGCTCACAGTCCCTGGCTCAGCACTGCACTTCCTCTGCAGGTACCTGGGAAGGAGCAGGATGGAGCCCAGCACAGGCACACAGGGGAGAAGAGCCATCCCCTCAGGAGCCATGCCTGTGTCACTTGCATGCTGTCACCACCAGTGCTGGCCTGGTTGATGTGACTCTAATGTTACAGAAAGAGCTCTAGAGCCCACAACAAGGGAATGCTGACCTTGAGGTTAACACCACACAGGAATGGAAGATGAGACTGTCCTGACGAGGTGGGAAGGGAGGAGCACAGCAGATTTTAGGAACCAGAAAAAAAGTGTTTTGCAAACTCTGGGAAGCCAGGTCCCAGTTGCTTGGGCAGGGAGAGATCCTGCTTCCTTTCAAGCACTGAGCTCTCCCTTTCCCATAGGGCAGGAGCTGATGGGAGGCACTGTCTGCTCACTCCAGGCTGGAGCCCACCCAAACACACCACACCATTAACAGCAGCATGGGAACATAACTCACTCTTTTGACTTTAACACCCAAGTTTTCTTCAATGAGGTCAAAGTCATCATCTTCCAGGCGGTCATCAAAAGCTAAACGAGAGAGCAGAGATAAGTTAGTTAAACTCTCCCTTCACTAATCTGAGAATGCACTGAGCCCAAAAGAGTACAGATTACCAGCTCATGCAGACAGCCAGGGCAGAGGGTGCTCTCTGCCATCATCACACCGTGCCCTGATAGTAACAATCATCACAAAACTTACTACGCTTTCTCTTTTTGTGGCCAACATCATCCTCCGAGTCTCCAGAGTCACTGGCTTCCTCCTCCTCTTCCTCATCGTCATCATCATTAATGAATCCTTTCAGGTTCCCCTGCTCATCCTGATCATCAAGGTTCAGCTCCTCCTCTTCCTCATCTGGGATGGAGAGCAGCACGTGTTAGACACTTATTGGTTATCCAGTAAGACCTGCCTCTGTGCAAGCAGCATCTTCCTCCACACCATCCACACAGAGTTTTAACGGAACATTTTTACTGACACAGAACCCAGACAGCTGCTCCTGCCAGATCCCCACATCTTGTCTCGTACTCTCTCTGCAGACAGAACAGGTGGAGTGGTCACACTGGGAGAATTCCTCTGCTTTTACCATTTACTATCAAATTGTGCAACTGCAAGTCCCATGGGGGTGAAGCAGCGTTTTATTGCCAATTATAAAAACCACTTGGAGCACTTGGAGGAAAGAAAGCACTCAAACAGCTGAGATTATTGACTACAGATGGTCCTGCCAGCACAGTTACTGCTCCATCTGCAGAGCCACGGGATGCAGAACAGAACAGCGATGAACACAGACAATTCAGCAAACTCACCATCCTCATCTTCCTCTACAAACTTCTTGGTTACTCTGGGTACAACCTCCCCATCCTGGTTGTACTCCTCCTCTGACTCCTCTGCTTCACTCTCCACGAAGTCAGACATGGCTGCAGCCTCTCACACAGCAGCTGGGGAAAGAGGAAACATCCCTGGTATCAGCTGAGCAAGCAGAACACTTGCCCCCTTTAGGTTTTGGAGAGAAGGCAGCTAAAGCAAGAAGGGTTTCAAATTAGCTACAGACACCCTGAATTACCCAGTGTCCACCTTGCCTGGACATCCCTGTCACCAGAGATTAGGCAGCAGCCAAGAGCTGCCAGCTCCTGCCAACCCGTGTGTAGGTGAGGAGGGCAGGAGCTGTCAAAGCAACCCTCCCAGCTGCTGTGGCTGGAACGTGCACGCAGCCAGAGCCTCCATCCCACCCACACCTCCCATGCGCCGGGAAGGCTCCCACTGACACTGCACCCTGTCAGGCACACAGCCCAGCTAACTAGGATCTAAATACGATTAATCCTCACTCAGTTAACAAAGCCAGGGTGACCATGAAAAGGGCCTCGACTGAGCTGCAATCGCTGGCTGTGAGTGAGACTCTGCAGAGCCCACGGAGCAAACTGGAGAGAGGTCTTTGGTTGGGGCAGGGGGTTGGAGGCTGCCCACAAGCCAGAGCCAGGATGTTCTGTTCCAGGGGCCTCGATCCAGAGTTGAGGAAGCAACAAGAAAACTATAAAACCAGTGGATTTTTCTATATCCAGAACCTTTAGTTTGATGCTTTTCCCAACGGGGGTTTCTGGAAACAATATAAATCAAGCTTGGCACAAAGGGAAGCGTTTGCCAAGTTCTGTCTCTCTGAACCTTCCACTTCTGGTGGTTACAAACTCACTGATATTTTTGAAATTTTCAAAGGAATTTTTACCTCCCTTTTACATACATCAAACCAACTGAAGCTTACAAGAGTCAGCTATGAGGAAAACCAAATCAAGTCTTCAAATGGCTGTGAGGATGAAAACACCAACCCAGGAAGAAGTACAGGCCTCTGGGAAGGTACAAGAAGCGGTTCAGAGGTGTCAGATCTAAAGCCAAAACCTCCATGTTAAATTACATCTGATGTAATTCAACACACAAACATGTAAAAACAACAGAGGGAAAAAGGATGAGAAAAGATTTCCATATGGTAGGGACTGATACCCAAACAAACACACTTCAAAATACTCCCACAATTATCTCCCCATTGCTAACAACCCGCTGAAGGAAATCAGTCCCACACGGGACAATCTGATCAAGGTTTTGCCATGACACTTCTCGTGTGCAGGATTTTATTGTTCTGCCCTGAAATTCACACATCTGCTGTACAATTATAACAACTTGGAGAAAAACAGAGACTTAGTGCTCAGTTAGAGTTAAAAGGTCCAAGGCTGATCTTGGATGATCTTTTAAGTCTTACAATATGAGCAGCTCCGAAGGAACGTGTCATCCATATCTCATTAAAGAAAACCCACAACAAAGATGAGGGAAAGGCCTCTTCCAGATTTCAGACAAGAGTGGAAAGCAGCTCATACTCCTTGGCTGCAGAATATATGCCTGTGGCCAATGCAGGATGCTCCAGACAAGCAGAAATCACCAGCAGGACAAGGCTACTGCTCTGCACCCAGACAGGACGTGGCTGCTCTGGTGCAGTGTGGGATCCCCATCCTCCAGAGGACGCTTTAGAAGCCACACACTTGTATTTAGGCATCCCTCTTAGAAATAATGCCTCAGAGGGCAGCACTGATGGCAGTTAAGTGTGTGTTTCTGATGCAAATGCCACTGGTGAATTGTGTGACTACACAGAGGAACAGGGATTATGTTTACCAGCCTGTGTATGAATATTCTGTCAACATCACACTTTCTCACCAATTCTCTTGCTGCAGGTATTCACCATGGTGTATTAACATACACAAATGTGCATGCTGAGTGGCTTTTCCTAGAGCATTTCCAAGTCTAATAACCTCATTTATCTCCTGCCCATGATCAATACACAAACCCACCTCATCAAAGCACCACATCCAGTTTCACCACTCTCTGCCAGTGAAGTATTTAACTCACAATTTCAACTTTCTTCCTTGTCACTTGTTCTAAAATTCCCTGGCAATTTTACTCCATGTCAATTCAAATTTGCCTGGACACAGGGAACAAATAGGACCTGAGAAAACCATCTTATTTAATGATCCAGCCAAGCAGGTTCCACACAAACCAACCACCCACAAACCTAGGTGCTTTCAGCTCCAGCAAAATTCACCTCAGGACAGCAGGGATGTCACTTAGCACGGAAAACAGAAGCAAGATGTTGAACCAGATATGGATTCAAGGTGCCTCTCCCACCCTCTGTGCCAGGGAGGCCTTAATTTGAAACAAAACAAGCCAGGGAAGTGAGCAGAGGTGCAGAGGCAGAACTTGGTGTTGTCACCTGAGTTTAAAGACTCTGGACAAAGGAGTGTTGGGCCAGCCCAGCTCTTCTGATCAGGAGAGTCTGCACTTTGCTCAGCTCATGGGTGCAGTGGCACTGATCCAGAGTCCACAAGCTCCTTTTGAGTGGGACCGTTGAGTTCTGATCAGGTCAGGACCAAGATGGACATCGGCCACAGGCTTTGAGGTGAGGCAGGGCCTTTACAACAAATGCTGCTTCCTGAGAACCTGAGGATTTTGAAAATCATTCACAGATCCAGACACCTGCTGGCTACTCAGGACATTGGGAATGGCAGAGTCCCTCAAGAGCTTCACAGCTTGAGCAGGTGTGGAACGAGAGAAAGCAGAAACATCTGATACTCTCCCAGCTACAGGAATGCCACCCAAGGCAGGAGACCTCAGTGGTACTCACAGAATAACCAAGCAGTGTCCTCAGAGCAAGATATATTTATTATTCAGCAATCAGCCTCAGGATAGCAGTGTCAATACACAAACCAGCAAAGCCAAGTGCTCATCTTGGCTTTAGGACAGCATGGGTGCAGCAAAGACAGGCCTTTGTGGGAGAAACTACATCAATCCCACATTAACACTGGTTTTGTGGGGGTTTTTGAGGGGGGAGGAGAGGGCTTGGGCAGGGATGGTTCTAACCTTTGCCACCTCATGGTTCAACTCACAGACCATTTAGGATCACACAGATCCATGGAACCACACTGCCAGAGCCACCACTGAACACCTCAGTCCTCATGGCCACATTTCCAAGAGTCAAACTGCAGAGGATTCAGAAAGCTCTGTGAGAATAAGAGAGCTGAGGAAATCGACTCAAAATGCAGAGCCTAAGGAAGCCAAATCTATTAATTTTGTCAATTAAACGCTCACGAAATTAATTTTGGCACAGCCTAAGTATATCCACAGGAGTCCAAGACTGACAACAAATGTCTGACTAGGGAAAACCCAAATGAATTGCAAAGATAACACCACTGTTTCACCCCCTGAAGCTCTCAGTGAAATCAATATCAGTATTCTTAAAATTAAAAAAAAAAAAAAAGCAAGCTATGCTTGAGCTGGAATGTGTGGATTTAACACTAATAACTAAGCAATGATCTTCAGGCTGTGTCCCACCACTGAATTCAGACAAAATCATCTTGGCACCTTTTAATTTGAAGCTTGTGAGCCTAATAAAAACATCCCTGTGAAGCACTGCAAGGCACTCACACCATAAGAAATTACCCTTCACAGGCACCTCAACGCTGAGTTCTTCCTCATAGGCATTTCTCGGTATCCACACAGATTTCTGATGGCCACTGGGGCCTGCCAGCCCTGACATCAGCAATATAGCATTTTATATTTAGCTTTTACAGCTGTTTTACAGATTTCTGAAGCCTGCATCTAAACCAGGCACTCCCACCCTGCTCGGTGGAAGGAACACAGGGGGAAGTGATGACTGGGGACCAATGACGGGGAAAATCCAGGCAGCCACCAAAGCTCAGGAACTTCCCATCACTGCTTTGTTGGTTTTAATGCTCCTGTTGGTCCCACCGCCCCCGATGCTATCAGGTGGCAGCATGTCCTGTGGCAGGGTGACACATTTAATAGCACGTTGTGTGAAAAAGCACTTCCGCCTGTTTATTTTAGCTCTGCTGCATCATAATTTCCGGTCAGAAACAGAAAACTGATGCTCCCTCCTCGCTTTCTCTGACCTGCCCGTGACTTCATGCACCTGGATCGTATCTCCTGTCAGCAACCTTCTCCCCGAAGGTGAGGACATAAAGGCTTTGCTCGCCCAAAAACCTGCTCTGCTCCTGCCCCTGCCTTTTCGGGATTGTCTAACCAGAATTGCCAGGACACAAACTGCCAACCATTTACTCAGCAGCATAACAATGTTTTCTATTTCATTTTCTCCTCCTTTAAAGTAATTTCAAAATATCCCTCTTACAACAAGGTGTTGAAGTTGTTTCAATAGAAACAATTGCTAAAACACCTACTGCTCTTCCCCGAATAACAAGATCTGATGTAGAACAAATTTTGTGGTGCTTTTTACCTTCCTTACACCTTCTGCTATATCTCATTTACCACACCAGCACTCCCACCCGGTGTTATCTGGTCTCTACAACTCCCCACAGTTTAGTTATCCTAAATAATTTAGAAGCAAGCTTCCTTCTCCACATCATCGCACTCAGGGAAAAAAAAGACCGGCGGAGATGATGGTGAAACTCCATAATAACCACACTCCCCCATGAGCACCAATCGTTTGCCACCTTTCAGTCATTTATTAAACCCAAAAGGGCTTTCCCAGGCCCTTGGCTTTTCAGGGAGGACCTCGCCAGAAGTTTAGAAAGCCTAGTGCGGTGTTCTGGGAATCACAGCTGCAGAGCAGAGACCCGGGAATCACACCTACAGCGTAGTGGGGTCCAGGACCACCAGTGTGGTGAGAAACGAAGGTCAGACCCTTTCCCCCACTCCAAAAAAAAGCATCCCGATACTCCCCACGCCATCGCCTCGCATCCACAGCTCTTCCCACCGTGCCAGCGCTACCCCGCAGCCCCGGCCCCGCTGCAGCGGCGGGCGGGGGCCGCGGCACCTCTCGGCCCCGGGGGAGCCACCCGCG
>VZTR01007161.1:0-38574 GCA_013400775.1 Chaetops frenatus
GTCCCACCACATGCTCAAGCCCCAGGCTGGTGACCCTCAGTGCAGTGTGAGCACAGGACCTCCTCTCGAATCCTCCATGCCATTTTTGGGGACTGTGAGCTGGGGAGTCTCTGGCAGCCACAAATCCAGGGCTGAGGAACTGCAGGGACGTGTTGCTGCTGCAGAGCTGCTTCAAGACACAGAAGAGGGCCCAATCTGTGACCTCCCCACACATCATTTGAGGGGATTGGTGTTATTGGCTCTTTGGCAGTGCCCAACCACTGGCTGTGAACACAGAGAATCTTCTTTAAAGGTGTCCCTGGGCAGGAGAGCTCCAGAAGGAGCCAGCAGCTGGGAGCTGGGAGCTTTTGCTGGGGTCTGTAGCAGTCCTGGAGCCAGCTTACATTGACATGGGTGAATTTACTGCCTTGGACTCCTGCACAAGGGAGCTGGTTGCCTTCCTGAGCTGTGAAAGTTAGAGCCCAGAATAAAGACTTCTGGCAGGGCTGCTCTGAGAAGGAAATATGTAACAGAGAAATGAAAATATTGAGTAGGTGGCTGTTGGGTTGTTTGCTAAAAGCTCTGTTTTACAGGCTTAGGTGCTCAGGTACAAAAGAACCTTGACCTTTTGCCTGTCCTAAGGGTAAATGTGTGGTGACAGTTTAGTTAGAGCTAAGCTTTTTTAGCCATACAAGCTTTTGCATCTGGCATTAGTGCACTGGCCCATACAGAAAAAGAACTGGTTCTCTCATCCTGCTTTAAAATTCAGATCAATAAAAATTAGGGCCCTGCAGTATTCTTCTGTTTTGTTTTCTTTTTTCCTAGCTCTATTGGAAGGACTTAGAGGATACATTTCTCATATGGCTTCTTTCTAACCAGGTGCAAATGAGCAGAACCAGTGACTGCATATCTTGAGTTCTCTATCATTTGAAGCTGAAGCATCAGGATTGGAAAATTTTCTGGAAGCTGTGTCTTGGGACAGTCAGAAGCCTTGTGGTTATGATATGAACGATGGAGAAACTGCAATGAAGTGTCACCCATGTGGTTACCAGTTTAGGGTAGGCTGAAAGGCCAAACTTTGCTTTATCTTTCCAAGCTGTAAAGAGAAACTTTTTTTCATCCTGTTTCCCTGCTTCGATTTCAGTGGTGGATTTGTCAGTCTGCAGAACCAGAAGGAGAATTACTGGCCATCCACTCTGACCTCCTCCTCCTCCATTAAGTCAATAATGTTTCCCAATCAAAACACATGAACTAAGGTAAACCATTACTTTTAAAAATAAAATTAAATAATCCTGTCTTCAATTAAAAAATTACTTAAAATGGCAAATCCACTGTTTTAAATCTTGGGAAATGAGAGGCAGTCCAAAATTTTAATATCCTTGGGATTTAACCAGGTTTTTAAAGCTACTTTTTACAAGCCTACTTTCAAGGTTTGATAAAAAAAGCCTCACAACTCCCACCATGAAGTTCTGCTAGACTTACTATCTACTTTCAGTCTTCAAAGCATGTGTGGGTGGTGATTGATGTAGATGTATTGCAGAGTGAATATAATTGTCAAAAACGTTAAAGCTGTTCAAATTTTCTGTTTCTATAGAAAAATGAATCCACTCCTTTCCTTTTCAGTGAAATTCTGAAGTTGGTATTCAGTTTTCTTGTTTATGGAGACTGAGATTCAACACATGTTGTTTTGTTAAGTTTGGGTCTGATTCCCACACTAAATGTGTTGTGGTTTGTCCAGAACTGGAATAAGAGTCTTCCTTGCTGAAAACAAATACAGATTCGTATCTTGTTCATATAGGTAAGATGATTTATAGATGCATTACTTACACTTCCTTGAAAGTTTGTATTTTAAATGTA
This sequence comes from Chaetops frenatus, assembly GCA_013400775.1. Lineage (NCBI taxonomy): Eukaryota > Metazoa > Chordata > Aves > Passeriformes > Picathartidae > Chaetops > Chaetops frenatus. The sequence continues at coordinate 1,837 of VZTR01007161.1, forward strand.
ACATCTACTGCACATTGAAAACACGTAACTGCTAATTCTCCAGGAGAAAGAATTACCCCATTTTTTTCTGGAAGACTTAAACTTATTGTCATTACTTTCCTTTGCACTAAGTGGTAGAAGGTTTTATACCCTACAAGGCAGTGGTTTATGCCACTTCATTTGAAATTCACACCATTTTGTTACCTGCTTTTATGGATACTAAGACTTAACAGCCCTGTTTGTGGTGCTTAGAGCCCTGTTTGTGGTGCTTAGAGCCCTGTTTGTGGTGCTTAGAGCCCTGTTTGTGGTACTGACTGCCCTGTTTGTGGTGCTTAGAGCCCTGTTTGTGGTGCTGACTGCCCTGTTTGTGGTGCTTAGAGCCCTGTTTGTGGTAGGCACCCACAGACACCTCCCAGGGACGTGGTCTCTGCCCTGATTGCAAACAGAGCAGACAGAACCAGTGCAGAGTGAAGCAACCTGCCTGGAATCAGAGAGGAGATCAAGGAGAGAGCTGGGAACAGCAGGCAGTCATCCTGCCATCCCAGGCCAGCCTGCCTGACTTCTTGTCATCTATAAATCTGGCACTTCCCAAAGAATTGAAGAGCACTCCACTAAGAGCACAACTTTGCTGGCAAAGCAATAAATCAGGTGGGCTCTGAGAGTGGCACCTAAGCAACAATGTTGGGATAGTTAATTATTACCAAAGAGAAAAAGAAAACTGTTTTAATTAATATAGTTTTCACTGTTTAAATGCTGACCTTGCAGCAATGGCCACGGCAGCTCAGAGTCTGGAGGTATCATCTTCAGAGCTGTCTGGCTGCCAGCTGATGATTATTTTTCTTGCAAACCATTTTTTGTGCACATACAAGAAAATATTGTTTATGAGAATCTGGAACAGCATTTTACCAATTTCTCTGTGTATCACAGGAAATATGTCAAGGCACGAAAATAGCTGCCACCAGAGCACTGCACTCATCCCTCCCTGCTTGCCTGTGTGGGAGGTTAAGGTCCAATAACAACAGGCTCCACCTGTGGTTATCACTGCAGCTCCTTTACCTGCAGGGAGACTGATGGACTTGGAAGAGCAGCATTTTTTTTTGTGCTCTTTGTCTTGACCTGAATGAGTCTGTGCAAGTAATTAGTGAATTACCACAGCTTCAAAGAGAGAATTTTACTTACCCTGAAATACACCCTTCTTGAGAAAGGTATTTAAATATATATTTTTCTTGAAGCAGTGAATATATTGAGAGAACCAGGTTTTTGCTTTATCAGGTTATAACTGGATAGAAAATGGAGGATTTTGGTAAACTAGGGGTTCTAGAATCTGAATGGAAGTTACAAGAGAAACAACTGGATATGAGGCAATCCTGGAGATGGCAGGTACTGGGGAAAAGAAGCAGCAAAGGCCACAGACTTTTGGGAAGAGAAATCACATAACTGTTAGGTTTGACCTTGTATATTAAGCTGTGGAGGTGAAGGCAAGAGCTAGGCTTCTGAATTTAAATAGACTCAATTTCTCCAGAATGAGGGAATTGATGGACACATATAATTGGATGATGCTACTGCAGGGTCACAGTGGAGGTGGGGAGGTCAGCTCGAAGGTAAGACTGCAGCTGCTAATGGCTCAGCAGAACCTCTGCTTTCTGGAAATAAATATTTAGAGGGGCTGGAATGGCTCTGTCTAAAAAAGAAATTATGCATGCAAACTATGAAAGCAAGCAAGGCTTATAAAGACACTGGGAGGGTTACATGGAGATTGGTCAGAGACACAGAAGTGACTCAAAGGAGACAGGAAAAGAGAAAATTTTACATGCAGCCCATAAAAACAGTTAAAAAAATAATTTTGTACTCTGGAAAAACTGGAGAGAAGGGGTGGTATGTAGATTGGTTTCTGCATATTTAAATACAGATTCAAATGTGTTTGTTACAACTGTACTTGCTAAGGAGTCTTTGAAACCAAGGCACAGGGAAATCCTGATTTTTTGTCTCACTTATTTGGAGTAGGTTGCAAGGATCCTGGAAAAATGATTGTACATTCACATCATGCCATCATCTAAGGACATGGAAAATGCTTCTATAGGATGTTGAAGATTTGCCACCAAACTAAAGGGATTTACATTGCATCTCCAGCAATCTTCAGCACTAACAAGGTACAGTTAAACTTTGGGGTTTCTCTGAAACATATTGCCTCTTTCTCCCTTTTCCTTTGTGATTTTTCTTCTTGTGTTTCCTCATTGATTTTGGTGTTTGCCACAGTGTGATTTCATTGGGGGTGCTTCAGTTTTAGTTTTGATCAACACACTTGTGACAATGTCTTCTCAAAAGGTCTCTGAGAGTGTGTCCTCCATGAATATTGTAGGGTTTTGTTGTTTTACTGTACCAAGCATTATTTGGGAGTTGTGGGGTGGATTTCAACAGAACCTTAGACCAGATTTTCATGGTCACCAGAACTTGTAGGTTCCCCATGAAATATTTCATGAGGTGATTTGTGATTTATCCTTGAAAGAACTTCTGGAATTCCAACTCCTCTAATTGCAGATAGGTTACCTCAGGTTGCTCAAGGCCTTGTCAAACACAGTTCCAAACATCTCCAAGTATGGAGGCTCCAGTTTGGGCAGCTCATTTCAGGGTTTCACTAAACTCATGGAGAAAAGAGGTTTTCCTTTTTGGTATAATTTTTTTTTTTTTTTTTTTTTTTTTTTTTTTTTTTTTTTTGGAGTAGGTGGTTGTGGTTTATGCCCCTCAGTCTCTACTGGAATTACCACACTGTCCATTTTTTCTTGTCCTATCTCTATGCACCTTCAAGAAATAATTGACTGTATATCTTGCTAGTAATTAAACAAGGTGTTTGTGTGTCTGAATGTTTTTATAGTGAGGAACTGGAGTCCTCCTTGAGGTCACCTGCAATTTTAAGTGTGGAAACACCTAGAAATCTGGTCATGACCAGGCAGTTGTGGCAGTGACAACTTTTCCCTGGTTTATTTCTCTTTCACAGTATTTGGTATCACAATTAAATTGTGTTATAGCTCAAGAACTGAGGTTAGAGAAAAGCCCAAGAAATGCCAAAACAAAGCAAGGGTAAAATGTGCATGAAAACCTGCCCTTTTAAATGCATTTTTACTTCCCTCAACGGTGGCAGCTGAGACATCAGGATTTTATTCTATTTCAAGTCCTACCTACTTAGACTTGTCAAATAATCCAGTATTTTCCAGATTTAAAGCATTTCAATTTTAAATCCATCAAAGTCCTTTTGAATAAGAGGGTGTCCTTATACAATATCCACTAGACATTGGTACATAATTTAAGTGTGCTCTTAAGAGCAAGTTATTAATTAGCCTAACATAATCTTCATAACTACATAATTTAGACCTGCTAAGCTCTGAAAGCAGATATATTTTTTTCTTAAAACTGCATTCTAGCTTGTAATTAGTGTGTTGAAACAACTGAAGGATTTTATCTTTTTCTTACACTAAAATCAATTTTTCCTTCCATTCTACATATTTATAAGTGAAGGCTTGATAAAAATGTGGCATTTGCAGCCAAATTCTGGGGAAGAAGCGGGACATGCATTTGGAAAAATCTCAAGAAAGATTGCAGGTGAACAATTAGACACAGGGAGATGTTGGAGGGAGCTTAAGGCAGAGAAATGGCATCTCTGTGGGCAATTGTAGATATCTGGATGCATTCAGAGTGGAATTGACTGCAAAAATAAGAAATTAAGGCAATCACTCTGTTCCTGATGACAGTCATTGTCAGTACCCTTGTTTCTCAAGCTGCTGAAGCAACAGTGCTATTAGCAAAGCTTTTAAAATTTATTTATTTATTTTCACCATGATTTATTTCATCTGTTCTGGTTTTATGCTTGAGAAGAAAGAAAGGAGATGGAATTTCAAAAACTCTTCTGGGGTAAGTGAGTGATGAGGCTGGGATTAAGAAAATAAACCAGACCAGAGAGTGTCAGGTATCTCCACTGCTGGTGTGTTTTCCTACCTGCTTTCCCCTTGCTTTGCACAGAAGCACCAGGGAATGCTGTTTTATTGACTCTGGTTTTGTGGTATTCATGTTCAGCTTCAAGACTTCAGTGAGGTTCAGATATTCTCTTGGTGCTCTATAAGCACAATCTTGAAACTGAATTTCTTGAGTTTGTTCAATGTGTTGCAACTGGCTGAAAAATCCAAACACAGTCCACTTTAAATAGATTTATCTCCTTATCTGTTAAGGCTGTACCTACCACAAGATGAGTGTACCCAGGAAGGTTCAATGCTTTTAGAACCAGCATGAAATCAGAAGATTTGGTGTCAATGCTTTGCTCTTTGGCCTTTTTGCAGCCATCCCCAGTTACCTGTCTGACAACAAATTTTGTCCTCAAGTTTTCTGAGGGGAATGACTCCTTCACTATTGCCTGTGACAGGAACCTTCCAGCTGGTGAAACATTGTGTTCTGCCTTCAGGAGGAGGGAACCTCCAGGTCTAGGACTGCAAACGTCCTCAGGCCTCGAAAGGTGACTCTGTTCCTCTCACAAAGCCTCTCTTTGTGCTGCCCCATGTGAGGGAGTTTGTACATGGTTGTAAACCCCTAATGATGATCAGCACAGCCAGCTGGGGTGGCCTCATCCAGCAGAGCTGTTTTGTGAAGCAGCACTGACCTGCACCAGCTGAGGATGTAACCAAGTCCTTCCAAAACCTAACCTCGAGGCTTCCTTGTTAACAGAGCAGAAAATGCACTCATTGTGATTAAATCTCCTTCTTCTCAAGTAAACATATGCTGAGGTTTGTGCTTTATCACTTTGAAACGAGATTTTCCCAACTTTGCTAATTAGCAGTGTTGCCCAAACAGAAAGAAACATATGGCTCATGCCATGCTGACTTGAAGCCTTTGGAGTTTCACTGGAGAATAATTACAGTGATTTTGATTTACTGGTGTGATGAAGTATGAGCCACTCTCATTTGGCCTTATGTCTAGAAGCTCTGAGACTGTAAGGCACCTTAGCAGGAGAGCTGTAATAATTAACACCAGCCAGATTGTTATTATTGAGAGAGCTTTGTTGCCGTTAACAATCATTTGTAATTATCAAGAGGTTTTACATAATTCATGCAAAACTCTCACGTTTACCTGTCGCTGGAATCCTCATGGTTAGTTCGACTTGGTTTAGACTGAATGGTTGAGAGATTGCAAAGTTTCAGTTCTTCCTGGAATCATGTAGCTGCTTATAATGAAAAATCTCTCCTGTCAAATGAAATCCTTTCTTTTTTTTTTCCTTTTTTTTACTGATATCACCAAGGAACATGCTGTCCAGTGCAGATTTGGGGAGGTATATATTTATCTTCTTTTTTTCTTTTTGAAAACAGATGTGCATGGGAAGTGCATATTTCTTCACTGAAAAAGAAAAAAAAAAAAAAGAAAAATTTTAAAGCTAAAGTTTTTACTAAAATATTCAAAACCAGATCAACATCTTCCCTGGAAATCAGACAAGAAGAGATAATGATACACATAAAAACTCCTAGGTAAAAATTAAGGCAGAATTTTTACCAGCATGGATAATTTACTCTGTGCTCCTGATGTTCACCATGAACTGGAAATAAGCGAGCTGGTTTGCACATCATTGTAAATTTTACTCCACAAATGGCTGTTTAACAAAAGGTGTGTCACCTCCTGCAGGTTACTTAATATAAACACAAGTTCCTCTGAATAAATTGAAATTAAACTGTGTAGTGTGGCGAGTGGATGTCATAAATACACACTGCTTAAAAATACACACCTCTTAGAAAATGCAGAATAAATGACTGATGCCAAAACCTTTGTTCAGAGGCAAATGGTGTGAAAACCATGAAATAGGAAGAGCTTGAGCTTCTTGACTGAGAGTCTTGCCAATTAATTTTCAAAATAGGTTTCTCTGGACTCTCTTTAATGTAAGCTTCTAGAGATGCCCCAAGGTGTCTGCATCTGAATTTGCAAAAGCTGAAACTAAAGCCAAGCCATGGTTTGGTTTCATTCAGGATGAAATCTCAGGTGCTTGGCAGGCTCTGGTGAAGCTGAACAAGTGGAAGGATGTCTGGAGCCAGGTGTGTTCATGAACCCTTGGTCAGATACAGTCTGATGGGGATGGCTCCTCTTGAAGGCTTCATCCTGCCCTGGAACTGGAATTGCTTTTTGAAAGTTTTGAAGTTAAATTTGTTTGACCTTTTTCTCTCAGAAGGTGCATCTGAATTGTGTCATCTGGATGCTATAAATGGGACTCTGGGGGGCTTTTGGAAGTTTTGAACAACCAAGTCTTTAAAGCTGATTTCTCTTGGTTAATAGTAGAAGGTTTCTTGGCTTTAGATACCAAAACTTCTAAACTGGTATAAAAATCTTATTTCATAAGTGAAAAACTGATTTTAGTTCTGTAAATGACTAAATAATTCATGTGTCCCTTTCAGAAACCAGATGGAAATCTGCACTTTGGGAATGTTCCTCTCCAAGGCAGATGACTGACTCTAAGTCATCATGTACAACTGTCCTTTTTTTTTTTTTCTTTTTTCTTTTTTCTTTTTTTTTTTTTGGAGGTAGAGGAAATAAGGAAATACACTCATATTTAAGGTTTTCTTGTTTCATCTTACCAGGGCCAAATTCTGTGTCGCAAAGAGCCTGCATTTGGTTTGAATGCCTAACCTACTATGCACAGATATCACCTTCCTGCTTTTGACCAGATCATAGAACTCAGGAAAGAAAATTTTTTTCCATCCTTTCCGGCACCCTTAGGAGGCAGGTGCCCAATGTGAGACAGAAATGGAGCAGGATTTTGCTGGAGTGGGATGCTTTGTACTTGAGGAAGTCAACCATAATCTGTGCCTGAAGAATCAAGAAAACTTGCATTTTGTATGGGCAGTTGCCAGGCAGCTCCTTGCTCTGGTGGAGAGCACTGTATGGACTTTGGTGCATAAGTAATTTGCAATTAGTTGAAAACGGTTGTGTTTCGTTGCTTACATATATTCTACTCAGGAATAAACTGTAAAATTGATCTGAGGCCCATCCTAAGTGTGAATCTTTGTCTCTCTTTCAAAGAGCAAAGATCTCTTTCAAAAATGTAACGCTGTGTGTGACGCAGGAGTTGCCATGGAAAAATACATTGAGCCAATCATTCATGATTTATTTATAGCAATTAGAATGCACATCCCAAGATCCAATAGTAACTTTGATTTAAAAAAAAAAAATCATCCAGACAAAGGATTGTAGCACGTAAATTGTTGGGAACACTTGTGAGTCTGTATGGTTAATATATTATTTAAAAAATTGACTATGTATGTTCCTGGACCGGGCTTTGAAGTACAAGTGCTGCTGATATTTGCTTCTATATTTCTACTGCTGATGTTATTGCTGTTTTCTTATACTTACCATCTGTTCAGTGCCTATTTAATGGGTATAGTAAATAGCAGTTCAAAGTGAGATTTTTCTCCTAATCATCTCTTTTGGAAAACATTTGTGTAAAAGTGAATGCTTTGGAGTGTCACTTTCTTGTTCTGGGGAGGGCACAGCACAGTGCTGCATCCAACATCTCAGAGGGGGTTGTTGCTCTTCTCTGCTGGTCAGAGGCAGAAGAAGAAAAATGCAAACTCTAAATTATGTTCTTACACTGGCAAAATCAAGAGAGCTCAGATGTTTATTCTGGTGTAAATGGCAATTTAAATTGACCTGCAGCCACATGGAGCTGAGGGACGTGTGATGGAGAGTGACTGTTCATTTCCTGGCTGGATTAGCAAATTCTGGTCAGCACTAGGGGGGTACCTACCCCAAGGGATGCCCTGGTGTCCAGTTAGTGATGGCTGAAGAGACCTTCTTTCCCTACATGGCTGCAGTCAGACTCGTGCCCTCTGAATCTCCCCTGAACTCATTTGTTCCTTCTCTGCAAGACTAACTCTACTCAGGGAGGTGAGACTGATGTAATTCTGCCTGTCCCAAATCAGTTTCTACTGATGGGATCTGGAACAGGAATGGAGAAAATGAAGCCAAATGTATGCTCAGTGCTGCCCCTCAATGTTTCCCTCCCCCTCCCCAAATGTGCTCTTTGAAAATTGCTGGGATATGAATGGTGAAGGCACTTTTACTTTGTGTGGGAGGACTGTGCATGTGAAAAGAAAACATGTTAATATTTCATGAAGGGTTCATCTCCTAATGGCAGGAGGGTTTCCAAACCTGAGGCTATCACAGGGCTGCCAGTGTTGATGAGAAATAGCAGATTTATGATCTTTTTCCCCTCACTGGCAAACAGGGAATCATCAGAAACCAAGGCAAAAGTCTTGCAAAAGCTGATGTGGGAGGCAGAAATAAAGCTGTTGAGGAACTGAGCTGATCCACCTTTGTGTCTGCTGTGAGGTCTCTCCAGTGAGCTGTGGCTAAGCAGGGATGGACAGATGCCAACCTCACATCCTCCATGGGCTGCACATGGAACACGCTCTTGCTGGCACCCACACCAACAGTTTATACCCAAACAAATAACGTGGTTCTAGCTGTAGTTCTGATGTTCCCATGGCAGTTAGGAGACAGTCAGGATAGGCCTAATTTGATACGTTCTTGGAAGTATTAGAGACCCCAGTGCTCACCTCTCCTGGCAGCAATGCAGTGTCTGGCCACTGCCACATTCCTGGGCAGCTGCCAGGAGCTTTGGCAGGGTTCAGCTGCCCGTTGTGGATTGAGTGATTCATGCCCTGGTGTTGTGAAGTGCTGCTGGCTGTGTGCCTGCTGTCTGTCCTGGCTGTGCCAGCCTGCAGAGGTGGCCACATTTGCTTAGGTCATAATTCTTGATACTTGATTTTTTCGTCAATGCTGGAGTGACTTGTGACTTTTATTTATGGCACTGTAATATTTGCCCAGTTACCAGTGTGCAGATTTGGAAACGTGCTCTGTTGGACAATTCCTTTGTCACTGCCTGAAGCCACCCCAAATCCTCACCAGTGTCTGTTCTTAAACATTTCTCCATCAACAAGTGCCTTCTCTTCCTCTTCCTCCTCTTCTCTTTCTTCAGCTGGAGTCATCTGACTTCATCTCATTTCTCCATCTTTCCAGATTGTAACTGGTCTTGGGTTGGCAGCAAATTCGGAGAAAAGTTTAGCTGAGCCTGGCCCAGGGGTTGAATTAATTTTGGAACATGCAGTGCTGTGGAACCCAGAACAGCAGCAATGAATGCCACTTGCACTGTGACCAGGAGAAGAAACTAAAAAGCTCCAGCAACAGAGCTGGTGCCACAACGTGTGTATTCATCAAAATCACTGAGGGCAGACCAGTGCCCTGCTCAGTTTGATATTTTCTCAAATTGGCATCTTCTTGCTATTTTTAAACGGTACAAGCATTTCAGGATGGTGTGAGCCAATGAGCTTGTCCCTATAAATTCAGATATCAAACAGCTCAAATATCTCCTCTAAGCTCACCTAGGTTTGAGTTAAAAGATAAAAAGCTGGAAATAAACCCAGAAGCTTATTTTGTTTGTTTATTCATTCAACAGTAGCCCTTGGATCCTGGTTTATGGCTCAGATGTCTGTTCCAATCCACACAAATCCCCAAGTGTGGCAGGTGTGTTGATCTGCTGGAGGGCTGGATCTGCTGATCCAGGCTGGATCACTCCACTGAGTGAGGCCAATTGTGTGAGACTCAACAAGACCAAGTGCCAGGTCCTGCATTTGGATCACAACAACCCCAGGTGTCACTACAGGCTGTGGGAAGAGTGCTCAGTTTGTGCCAGGAGAGGTTTAGATTGAATATTAGGAAGAATTTCTTCACTGAAGGGATGTCAAGCACTGGCACAGGCTGCCCAGGGCAGTGGGGAAGTCACCATCCCTGGAGGTATTTAAAATAGTGTAGATGTGGCACTTGGAGACCTGGGTAAGGGGTGGGCTTGGTAGTGCTGAGTCGACTGTTGATGATCTTAAAGGTCTTTTCCTACCCTAATGATTCTAAGATTCTGTGAGAAGAGAATCTCTTCAAAGAGAAGAGCCTCTTTTTTCAACAGTCTGCTGTGTAGGCTTCGTATGAAACTTCCTTCTGAGGAGGAGAATAAATATTCCCATATGCTATTAAAAACCCCCTCAGCATTTGCTAGGTCACCCCAAAACCTGTCCCAATTCTGGATGTAAAACTGTGCAAGTTTCACTCTTAAAACCTGATACTTTAAGCAATCTCTAGGCTTCTAAAGTGTACAAAAGAGCAAGTGAAGCCATTGCAGCCTCTGAGCCACTTCTTTTTTGGTTGGCTAGACAACATCTCTGTTAGGAGCCAATATTGACTGGTGGGAATGTGGACATACACCTGGAGAATCCCTGGGAGCCAAAACTGCAGCAAGTTCATGCCACAAACAGTGGATATTGCAAGCTTGAGCACAGCTCTCTGCTGGAGCATGAACTCTTCCCCCCAGATGCTTTTTGTGGGGCTGCCAGGCTGAGTCACCAGCTGATGTATGGAGCAGGAAGGTGCAATGCACATTTAACCTCTCCTGCTAAACCTGCTGCAAACTGGAGAAGGAAATCCGTCTGCAAGGAGAAATTCCTTTATAAATTCCTTTGTAGTGCTTTGCTGCACAGGGGGGTGAAGGCTCATTGTCAGCCATGGATAGGAGCTAAACTTGATGAAGTGCATCACTTACTGCTGTGACACAACACAAAAAGAGCATTTCTGCCTCAGATCCTCTGTGGACTAAGCTGGCATGCTGGCTTTGTAGATTTTTTGTGAATTCTTGTGGCTGCTTCCTGTAACCCTCAGCAGGTGGTGCAGCACAGGGAAAGGGGGGGGGGAGAGGCCCAAAGTTGTTCTCTGGGAATCTTTGGGGAGCTTCTCTTGGTGGGAGGGAGCGTGGTGGAGGATGGAAGAGGTGCCAGGGTTTGAAATCATACCCTGACTCCTGGATAGTTCAGGGCTTTTGATGAATCTGAGAGATAATAAGGAGAGCAGTAATTTGGGGGCATTGAAACTGATGGTGGATGATTTAGATTTGATGAGATTGAGAAGCTGACCTGCACCTAAACTTTTTGTACCAGCTTCTTCCTCAAAAAACAGGCATAATGACACATCTTTTTTTGTTCTTTCCCACCTTTCACTTACCTTTATTTTTAAAGTTTTATGTCAAAAATACCTCATATATGAATTTCCACTTAGCATAATGGAACATGCATTGCAGTTGCATATCTTGTTGGTGCTGCAAGTACCAAGAGTTCATTGCTCACACAACCATTTTATTTTATGTCTCTGTAACAGTACAGAAAAATCAATGAACTTCTAATTAAGACTTAAAAAGAAATGTAGGCTAGTACTTTAATCCTAGATCAATTTGCTTTTATTTCATAACAGCATAAAAATTTATCTGCTGAGACCATTATTAACTACTTCAGCTTTTGGATACCCAGATATAACATTTTGAAAGAAGTGCAATTAAATGATTTATTTCACATCCATACTGAAGCACCATACACCATAATAATAATATTAAGGGAGAGGACTTGGAAACACTTTGTGTGTAGTGAAGGAGGGGAAAAATGCCCTCGATAGAAAAGACATTTCCTGCATCTGAATTGAAAGTGAGCACCTGCAAGAGGTGGAAACCAGAGGATGGGACTTCGAGGTTTGTTCTGTTCAATGATCAGACATGGAAACACTTGGCTGGAATGGGATGTAAAGGTTTTTCCTGGAGTTTTAAGTGCCATTTTTTAAAGCTCAATGAGGTTATTTGCCGCTCGATATTTGGTGTTATTTCTCCACTTTGCAATTGTTTTCCAATTGTGTTTTTGAGAGCTGGATTTGATAGTGTGGAGAAGAGGCAGTGGTTTGGTGAATTGTAATGCCTGGATCCAACTGGACAGACAGCGACTGAAATCACAAAACATTTCATTGTTTGCCCTTATTACTGGTTAGATTTGTATTAATTGCAGCTACTGAGAGGGCCAAACTGTTTATTTGAAAAGCCAGGAAGTTATCCCAGTGAAAGCAAGGCAGAGCTTTGTGCTGAAACAGCAACAGTGGGAATCCCACTGCCCTCTTGGCTCGTGTTAACACAGCTGAGCCCTACAGAATTAGCATCCTGCCTCCTGACAGAACCTGGGTGTGAGGTAACAAGAACCTCCCTGGGAACTGCTACAGGTGTGTCCATGTGAGTGTGATATTCCTGGCAGAAAATGAGACTCTAGTGGAGCATCCTCTGGGCAGTGGGGCCTTCCAGTGAACATTTTGGCTGTGCCTTTGCATTTGTGTTGCCAAGAGGAGGGACTATGGCTTTAATGTCACAGCAGACTCTGCCAGTGATAGCCTGCTGCAGCCAGGCTGCCTGTTTTTGTCTGTCCTGGCACTTTCTGGGGCCTTTAGTTGTGTTTTCAAGGTAAATTCATTGTCTTTCCCCTCTCCTGCCTGCCTGTTCTAGCTGTGAATACAGCATGTTTCAGCTCTGCAGTTCTATTTCACTGACTTACAGCCAGAGCAGCAATTAATCCAGTGGAAGACAGGAGCAATTTAGATTTTTATTCAACCCACTGATGGAATACTACAAAGCAGCTTATGAGCCTAGATGGACCCAAAATGCCTTTCTTTGATAAAAGACACCCATCAAGTTACTTGCTCATGCTAGAGGAGGCCACTGTGGTCTGCAGTCACTACCAGCAAATAACAGGATCAGTGGCTGGAAACAGCTTGTGGAAACAACTTTGGGCTCATAATTTCTACAGATTGCTTTGTAAGGGAGGGTGACCTTTAAAACCCAGCCCTAAATTTTCCCCTCAGGGGTTTGAGGTCATCATTGTGGTAGCTGAGTTACAGTGAGTGGTCAGTAACTGAGGGAGGTACCTGAGCCTGTATTCCCACATCCTCTGTGTGTGACAAGGAAAGGAGTCAGAAAGTTTAAAATGGAAAACCAAGGAAAGAGGAGGAGATTGGCTGAGCTGGGCCACAGGCCTGTCTAGCTTGCCATCCCACCTCTGGCAGCAGGTGCTCAGGGGGAAGTTTTTCTGTTCCTTAACCACCAATGATGTCTTTGTTTTCAGTAGTCCACGGTAGATTTTCCTTCCATTACATTTTCCAGCAGCTCCTTGAATTCTGTTCCTCCTTCTGGTGTTTATAGCTCTGTGGCAGAGCATTACACACCTTAATCTGAAGCTGTTCTGAGACCTGCTTCCATTTATTCCCTTGCCTGGTGTCAGCAAGGTTCTTGTGATGATCTTTGGCTCTTGGACTGAGAGCAGTGCTGAGCAGGGTTTGCTTTCTCTGTGCTGCTTGTCATCCTACAGAATGTGGTCTAAAGCAAAGCACATGCCCCTCCTTAGTGTCTCCTACCAGAAAATACAGCCCTCAGGAAGTTTGGGGTTCACTCTGGGCTGCAAAGTGATGCTCACAAATGTTCAGGAGTCAAAATGTTGAATATAGTGTGAGTGTCAGTAGGAGAAAAAGCATTCTCCTTCTATGTCTGTAATACATTTTAAAAGGTCTGAGTAATTAGAACTGGAGCCTGGGAGGTCTCACCTTTGCTTTCTTTGCCTCTCTACCTGCCAAAGAGATAGTTACACCTTTTTCTTCAAAATAGAATGGAGGCAAAATATAGAGCTGAAGGGTTATTTTGAGATGGGCTTCTTCCTGACTTATGATGAAATTATTCCTGTGTGTGCAGAAGGATTAAACACCAATGGCCCAAGTCACAAACTAGCCTGTGGTTTCAGAGGAAGTCTGGGCACTGGTGGGAGAGAGGAAGACTCTGGGTTTGGGTCTGTGCCATAGTTCATGTCAGGTTTTATTTTACAGAGCTTACTCTGCCTGTAAACCTTTTTGCCTTCTGGGTAACATCGGAACTGAGAAAACAGAGATCCACAGCAGGCAGAGAAGCAGCTTCCTCTTACCCAGAAGTGGAGAAGCTCTGGATTTTAAAATGGTCCTGTGACAGGGCTTCACCCATCTGGGCATGAGCTGGTGATATATAACATGCACAGCATGGTGAGAATATCTTTGTCTTCCAGAAGTTGAATTTTCTTCCTCTGATCATCTCCAAATACAGTGATTGCTCAAATGGATGTAGGGTGATTTTATCAATGGCACTCTGTGTATTTCTGGGGTGAATAAAGCTCACACATAAAGATAACAGTAATAATGAGAGGAACGAGTTGACTTATTGACTTCCAGTGGATGGATGGATATTTTCCCCTTTGCTCCTTAACACTACACCCTCAGGCCTTGTGTCCAATAGAAACAGCAAGTGAGGTTTCTCATATTTTAGGAAACATTTCTAACATTCCCCAGAATTAGTGTGTCCCTCCCAGCTTCTTGCTGTCTAATAAGAAGGGAGCTCGTGTTAAGGGAGTACTGTTTGAAATCTTTCCTCTCTGTTACTGAAACATGTAATTATTAAAACTGTGGGATTCAATGTGTTTTGAGATATTTTACTCCTGTGACAAATTGACTGAGGGGCTCAAAACTTTTGGAGGAGTTATGTATGTACACACACTGCCAAGTGGCATCTGTTGTGCAAGCTTAATTCTGTTTGGAAATGAAGGCAAGAATGGCAATGGTGACAGAAAGATGTTATTCTTCCAAAAGATATTGAATGAGTTTTGAATTTGAAATAGGAAAATTAAATCACTGCTGGACTAAAGAAGACATTGCTGTCAAAAGCATAAGCTTTGGGACCATGTCTAGAGAAAAATTGTCAGTTTTTGTGAATCCCTGGTTTGTGTTAACAAAGCCAGTCTATTATAGTTGGATTGAACTCCTTTACAAGATGTGCTTTGTGGATGATAAAAAACTCTTTGAGGGCAGAGAAGGAACAGCACAGGATCCTGGTCCACTCACAAGCAGACAATGTGAGTGCTACTGTATTCTTAAATTGACTTTCTGGTAAGAAAAAAGTAAAATTTTTTTTTTATTAATTAGAAACCTATTGAATTATAAAAATAGTTGCGTGCTGCATTTAGAGACATAATAAGTTTAAATTCTGTAGGTGAGAAATTTCCTCCCCTCTTGTTATCTGACACATCCAGTGATAACTTCTGGTTCTGTGCTGTGTCACAATGCAGGATGATGAAATCAGATACTGAAATGCCTGGATGTGCTGTTATTAGAACTGGTATGATACAGAGTCTGTAAGTAACACAAAGTTTCCATCTGCCCTCCAAAGGCAGAGCATCAGATGTAGGAAGGAATACAATGCTCTACAAACAGGTCCCTTGCAGGGTTGGGGAGGGGGTGAAATGGATTCATCTGTTATGTTTCCTGAGCATGGGAGGATCTGGGCTTAAACTCAGCTTTCAAAATGGAAGATTAGAGTTTTACCAGAAAGCTGCTCAGGACCTGATGTGAGCTTACAATAAGGTCTTTGGTTCACTCATTGTCTTAATGCAGGAATTGTATATAATTTAAGCCACTTTATATGGTTCACATAATAGCAACCACTATGTCAAGAATAAATTCCCTCTGGAATCTACCAAACAAAAGTGCTGCCCTTCCTTTGTAGGAATTTTCTGTGTTATAAATTATGGTTTATACATCTGAAAAGTAGTTTGAGATGACTGCTGTCTCCAGCTCTGCTTTAGAGTACTGGATCCAGAGCTTTTTGAAAAATTTATAGTCCACTTTGACTTGACTAAGCTTCTGGAATGGCCTTTCTGGCATGCCTCAGCAGGGGATTGACAGAAATAAAAATATCCTTTTTTTTTTTTCTTTTTTTGCCCCCACAGATTTCAAATGCCTCAGACCTGCTGATTGCAGCACAGACTGGACAGCAGACTTTTTTTCTGCGTGTTGTTTCTGTGCAAGGTTTGTAGTTGAAGTGCAGAATGCAGACAGTAGCTTACACAGGTACAAAAAGCAGAAGTTTGCCTCTGTTTCTCTGCTGTGGTGGCAGGTACATTTGTGTTTCATTTAACTGGTTCCCAGGAGTGGTTCTGACAGAGCCAGCAGTGTGAAAAGCCATAATTCAGCAAGTGCAGGCAGCGTTGCTTTGCTGTCTGCATGATGCTCCTGCCCAGAGGGTCCCTGACAGTCAGCAGAGGTGGCACTAAGGACATGCCAGGTGTTGCTGGCAGGAGCTGCAGCTCCTGGAGTAAGCCAGGACCCTGACAGGGAGAGCCAATGCAAAGGTGGCTTCAGGAAAGAGGAGAGAGCAAGGAAACTGGGCACTACTTGGAGCACACAAATAGATGTGTCAGGCCACAAACCTAACTCCAGGGTCCTTGGGATGCTTAGAATTCCCATGTTAGCTTTGTGTCTGGAATTGGAGCTTATCTCCTGTTAGCAGCATGATATCCATCACTTGGGCTGCTCTGTATGGTTTGAGGAGCAGGAGTGGTGCTGCCAGCAGAGTTGCACCACAGACCTTTGGCTTAACAGAGCCTGACTCTAAGATTTTCCCCCTGCAAGATGGCTCAGTCCTGTCAACCACTCCTCTGGAGTCCTGCCTTGTCTCTGTGCACATGAGCCACGCCAGCAGGCAGAGGAGTTTAGGAATTTGTCTGGGAGTTACCCTGGGCCAGCTGAAAGCCCTCCAGCAAACCTTCTGGATGAATGTGCTGCTGTCCGAGGAGACCGGGCTGCCCCGTTTCTGTAAGCCCTACAGAAAAAGCAGATTGCTGAAGGACGTGTCTTCCTCTCGCCACTCTCTGCGTGGCTGATCCAGAGAAGGGTGGTTTTGTTGAGACATGAGTATTTCTGAAGGAAGGGCTGCGTGTGCCTCTGTGTGTGTGTGTGTGTGGTGGGGGGGAGATAAAAAAAGAAACATCAGCGCGTTGTGACGGAGCTGTGTCCCCACCTAACTCAATGGCAGACACCCACCCGTTTCACAGGGGTCAGGATTGCAGTTTCCTGCGTGTGGGGGATCTGTCAGTAACGCTGTCCCTGTTACAGCAGAAGCTGAACTCCTGTTAGCATAGCAGGCTGCGGGGAGCTGCCAGTTAGCAGCTCTGCCGCTTTCGCTCCCTTCGTGCGAGTGTTTGCGTTTGATTGCTATCTTGGTTAGCCAAGAAGGCTTCGTGTTCCTGGAAGGTCCCTGGAGTTATCCCAGTGCTGAAAGGAAACGAGGGAAGACTCTCTCAGACTGGACAGTTGGAGTCTCACATCCTCGGCTTGGGTCTCATCTCGCATGAAGGTCACCCTTACCTCTGTCACCTCTCCTCTTCCCTCTCCTCTCAAGCCCCCCAGGCACAGAGCCACCCCTGACTCACACACTGAAATTCAGCCCTTTCCAGGCTTGACTCTGCATTAGGAAGTTTTCTGGGTTCTAGCCCAGTAAAGGAAAATAAGCACGGGCTGAGAAATTGCTATTGCGACCCTTGGGAAAGAAAGAACAAGATGGCAACAACAATTTAACCCTGACTTCATACCCAATGAATAGAAACTCTAGAGCTGTCAAGATCCTCCAGACAATTAATTTTGCTAGAATCATTTTCTACAGAGGATGGTTTCACCTGTGTACAGGTGCTCTTTTATCATCTACTCTTCAGGGCTTAGTTGGGTTCATTCCTTCTGGGACTTTCTTTTGCTTATTGCTATAAAGACAAAACTTCCCATCTCAGAGTTATCAGCGGGAACTGGATTTAGTTCAAGAACAGCTTGTTCTCCAAACAACTAGAAAATAAACCATTTCTGAAGCACTGCATCCACTGTGGAAGCATTAATTCCTTCAGCAGTGGCTCTCTAACCAATGTCTGCATCCCTGTTGTGGTGGGCTGAGGTTCAGAGCTCTGACTAAAAACTACAAAATCTGTCATGTTTCTCAAATATCTGATCTGTGTACTTCCTTCACAGTCTATTTTAAATACAGTGCTGATCTCCTGAGGGAATTTTCATCTATTACCTTACTTTTTGGTCAAGGTCTTGATAAACTTCCAGATAAAGTGATGCATGTTGGGACTTAAAACTGTTTTCTTTCCTGCTTACAGGGATCTCTTGACTAAACTGTTGTGGCACTGCAAGCTTGACACGGATTGTATTTTTTATTCTTCACACCTGTGCAACTTCTGACATGGGTAAAATATTCCCTATTTCACAGCTTCAGTGTGTTGCAAATCAAAAGGTTGTGATTCAAGCTAGAAATAGCACTTTGAAAACTGGCATTTCTTCAGTTGAAAAGATAATGCTGTTTCTGTTACGGGTGGTCTTCTGCTCTATAAATCTGTTTTAAAACCTGGAAGAACTGGAAAAGCTTTTCAGATGGTGCTCTTTGGGTCTTACATAGGTTGCATTTTGTTTTCCATGTTCTTACTTCTGCCTTTCCTGTGGTTTTTTGATGGACTTCGTATACATAGCAATGCTCCATTGTCACTAAATTTGCCAAACATGATGTGCAAATTCTGCAAAGGTTCCTCATCTCCTATTGAAACTTTAGATCTGTGCTTTAAAGTCACCCTTTCTAGACTGATACAGGCCATTTCCAGTCAAAATCCCTTCCATATTCTTTCAGTTGGGCATCTCTGGCTTCACCTTGGATCAGGAGAACACTTCAGATTTCCCACATCCCGGCTATGTCTCCATTGGCACTGTTGTCTGTGTGTATTTATTGAGGGTTCTCCCTGATCATCCTTTGTGATATGAAAATGATGCACAAATGATAGGTACTGATAGCAATGTTCTCACCACAATAGTGTTGAAACTTGGGAGCATGTAGCTTTTCTTCTTATGAAGAAGACACCAAAAACTGATATTCCAGTTGTATTTGGCTTAATGTGGGGAAATAGGAGAAGAAGGGATTGTTTCTTGAAATTTAGGAAGGTTAATACTGCTCACTGGAGGCTAGGCTATGTAATTTAAACCTGGCCAAATATTAGATGAACAAACTATACCTGTTTCTCTCAGAAAAGAGATGGATTTACAGGGAGAAACAAGAAGTTGTTCAGAGCTTACTATTTAACCTCAAAAATCTTTAAGAGATAAAGAAAAGCATTGGCTTAACATTGGTATGACATGGAATACATGGCAAAAGTAAGTCTCCCTCGATGTGGCTAATGTCTGATAAATTAATTAATGTCAGATTGAGTAATTAGAGAACAGAATAAGAGAGAATATGGAGTGAGAGGTCTGGAATACTGGTATTTTTTCCAAAGGGCTAGCTTGTTTAATGTGGGATCATTTTAGACTAAATGAAGGATCTTGGTAATATGCAAGATATTGTGCAATATTTTTTAATTATAGAATATTGCTGCAATTAAGTAAACATATTTTAATACTACTGTGGCACAAACTAATGCATTTATCCTAACCAACTGACTACTCCATATCTGTCAGATTATATGGAAATATGTAGTTAATAAGTAAACATGAAGATGAAAAGGGGATTTTTGGGCTGTTTCTGAAGATAATGTGGCATCTTGTCTGCTGCTAATCATGTTTCTAACACAATGGGGTTTAGGCTGAAGTTAGTTTAAACAAATTCTTGTGAGGCTGATTAACTCCGTTTGTTTGGTTTATGTGAACACACTTCTCCAACAGCTTTGGTCCTATTTAACAGGCAGAAGGTTATTAGTCTGAGAAATAAGCTAATAAACTGAAGAAATAATTAGATCTTTCTAAGCAGACAGATGGCAGGGTCATGTCCTTTGATACCAAGAATGTCAACAAGCTTCTCTATTTTTACAATTAGATTGTTTCATCTGATAATTAAAAAACTACAAAAACAAACCTAAAAATAATAACTAAAAACCCCTAAACAAAACGAATGATGGTGTAAATCTTGGGTTTTTTTCTTTTATAGGCAATCTTTATTGTAGCAACATTTTTACCATGACCTAAAGCCTAATAAAGCTATTAGTGGGATCCTAAGTACCAAGCAAGACAGAATACTGGCATGCTGTTAAAAAAGAAAAAGGACAAAAAAAGGACTTCAGGGTTCTGAAAGCTTCCTTCAAAAGCTAAGCTGTTTCAGCTCATCATTTTTAGGAAGTAGGTCTGGCGTTGGAAGGCAGGGAGGAGAATATGGACTGGTTGAGAAAACGTGCAAACCACTAGAATAGCAGCAGAAAGGCATTTGCATTCGTGCTGGGTTTGGGTGTGCTGAGTTCATCAGAGGACATCGACTGGGAGGGGGCCACAGCAAAGCCCAGAGGCAGCCCTGCCTGTAGAGGAGGGGGCAGGAGGGGTCCTGGCCACCTCGGTGTAACCACAGTTCAGTACAAAATGGGTTGGAAAAGCCTAAGCAGAACCAAAAAAATGTTATCAATTTGCTGATTGCTAAAAGGGTAATATCTCAGCTTTTAAAATGGGATATTACCATGTTCTTGCAAGTCATGGAATCATAGGACAGTTTGTGCTGGAAGGAACACCTTAAAGACCTTCTTGTTCCAACCCCCTGCCATGGGTGGGGACACCTTTCCGTGCAGCAGGTTGCTGTAAGCCCCATCCAGCTGGCCTGGAACACAGAGATGGGGCATTCACAGCTTCTCTGGGAAACCTCTTCCAGTAGTCACCACCCTCACAGTAAAGAATTTCTTCCTAATCTCTAATCTAACCCTGCCCTCTCTCAGTTTGAAAGCATTCCCCCCTCATCCTGACCCTCTCCAGCTCTCATATCCCCTTAGGTACTGGCACGTGCTCTAAGGCCTCCCTAGAGCCTTCTTTTATCCAGAAAAAAAAACAGCATAAAAAAGGTCCAAAAGTGCTACATCCCAAAGAGAAAGTTAAAACAGTGACACTTAATTCACAGAGACCTCTTGGACATTGGGTGAGGTTCAGAAGGGAGTAAAAGACTGCCACTGAGAAAGAAACTTGGAAATGTTAAATTCTTCATAGCTGCCATTTATAGCCGTAAGAAACCATATTTAGGAGACTTCAAGCTCTTATAGACATGCATTAACATAATTTTAGATCTTTATGTACCAAACTGCTCCTATTTACAGTCTTTGCCATGCTTTCTTCCACATGTAGTAGGAATTTCTATTTTTAGAACAGTTTATCAAACCTTTCAATCATTAAAATAATTCCCTACTCACTTCAGAAGTGTTCTATAATGACTATAAAGAAGAAAAGAATAGAAAAAAATCTTTACTTTCTTAAAATACCTTGGAGTTTAGGAGAAGGCTTGGAGTTCAGTATTGCAGTCCCTGCTCTCTATCTTAGTTTCACTGATTCTGATATTGACTGGATGTAATGGATTCACTTGATACTTTATCCAAATATATTCAAAGAGCAGACTGGCTCAAAGCTCAGTCTTTTGTTTTACCAGATATTCCATTATTGGATCTTTCAGTCTACTTATGAAATATGGGAAGTTATCTTTTTAATTGCTTTGGTCACTACTCTTCCATGAAAAATGAGAATATCAATGGATTTTATCCAGTTTATCACAATGCCTCTTTACATACCAGGTTTTGAAATAATAGTGGAGATCCTAAAATATAAGTAGCTTTGGAGGATTGTGGGTGCCCACAAAGTCTATTCCTTTCTGGGAATGTAGCCTTTTTAAGCTTAATTCTGGGTAAGAATTAAGTGATGGTAAGAGACTGGATCCTCTGAGGCTGCCTCTGAACTAGGCCTGTCTCTCTCTCTACAGGAATCTGTTTCTCCTCACTGACGAGGGATGAAGCTTGGGAACCTTTCCTCCTTGTGCTGACACGAGCCTTTGAATAACTGCTGAAGACTTCATAACTTTTTTCCTCCTAATGAGGTCCATTAGTGCAATTTAAATCTCATTAGGCTAATTGTAGTCTGTTAGACTACACATCTCTGAAAATATGTTTAAAAAACATGAGGGATGTTTAACTCATCAGCATGTTATATGAAGTACTCAATTAATATTCGAGTAAATTTCCCTTGCAGTTATGCTTGTATCTGGAGCAGCTGGGCTGAGGGGATATTCACCATCAAATACCAGTAAAGTTTTGTGAAGTAATTGCCCTTTTCTATCAAATATAGCAGTGTTCTTCCTAGAAAATTAACCCCTTAAAGTGATGGAAAGATGAAATCATGCTCTTGGAATATCTTCATTCAGAGGATGGGTCTACATATCCAAATTTTTCCTTCTGTGAAAATGCAAATGGAAGTGCTCTGGCTTCTGGGATCCCTCCCAGATGCACTGGCATGAGTGCTGCTGCCTACCTGAGAGTGCTTTTCATTTCCATAAGACTAAATTTCTTTAAGAGGTCTCTCAAAGGAGAGGCATCCCAAATCCCTGCTCAGCCTAGGAAAAATCTTGGCTCCAGTCTAAGGCTATAAAACAGAAATAGAAGCGTCGGCTCTCCTGCGTTAGAAAGATCTCTGGCACTTTCGTGTTACTGCAAAAACTTCTCAGATCTTTGTTTCCCCAAAGACACGTCAGGCTCGAGCCTTGAATGAATTCCTGCTGGGAGAGGTTGGATTTGCTCCCTGCAGGCAGCCAGACGTGGTGCAGGACCTGTTTCTCTCACAAGGAGAGGAAGGGGGGCCCTTCCAGAGATTTTTACCAGCAATCTGCTGGGTTTGGCAGGGCAACCCCAGCCAGCCCTGTGGTTCTTGGGGAATGAAGCAAGCTCTCAAAAACTCAGATCTTATTTCATGCAGGTTTTTGTAAGTCAGAGCTCGTGTGGTTCTGACTGGGAGTGTACTGGGGCCGTGTGTTCACAGCCTTGACCTGTGAGGAGCTGGCTTCTTCCTTCACTTTTTTTTTTTTTCACTGGTGTATGACTGTGGTCTGGCTCACTGGGATCAGTACAATAAAACAGTGTCCTCTAGACATGGCAGTGGGTGGAGATCAGGCTAACAAGAGGCACAAATAGGAATTGGTGAGATTTTTTTCCCAATTAAAACCAGAAAGTCTTCAGTTTATCATGCTTAAGTTATCCCTTCCCCATCCCAGCTCACCTGCATTGGCACTAAAACCTCTGCAAATACTCATGGGGAACTGAGACGTTAGAAACTTTTTTCTCCCTTTCCTTCCTCCATGTTTTGTAGTCACTTGACTTCCCAGACCTGAATCTTGGTCAGTGGTACAAATCTTCCTTGGGCTTGTACCCTACTGGGCTAGTGAAGTCTGTATTGAATGGAAGTGGTGAGTTATGGGGACAGATTTTGACATCTGAGAAAGAACTGTGAGAGAAGGCTGTACTAATTAGTAAAACTTGTGATTAAAGTAAGTATGGGGTAGGGAATGGCAGAAGAGAGGTTGCTGCAGCAACAAAAGCTGTGCGGGTGCTAAATGTGCTGATTATAAGCTTGAACTCCTGGCAGAAAATGGATCCTAAGGGCTTATTGCTGACAAAAGGTGGTTTAGATGGAAAATTGAAGAGTAACATGTTTGGGTATGTGGAAGTTGTGGCTTTCAAAGTGGGAGAGTCACTCTCCATTGTGCTTAGCAATGGGGGAAATTAATGTTAAATTTGGGAGTTCTAATAACAGTAGAAATTTGAGAGCAATGAAGCTTCCAAAATCAGGATGATAGATCAATGCAGTGCTTGGTATCAATTCTTGTAATGGCTGGTAAATTTCCAATGGAAAAGTAGCTATAAAATAGAGTTGTGTGTTTCCTGTAACGACTCAAGAAATGTGCAGCTGCTCTCTGGGTGGTGGGAACACTGAGGAACAGGGGTGGGAGGTGACCCTCACCACCACTGATGTGGCTGGAGACCAAAGAGCAGTAACAGGAAGGTTACTGTCAGCCAAAGCTGTTTTCATTTTTAACACTCCTTCTATTCCAAGGGCAAGGATTTTGTTGTTCTGTTTATTTAAATCATAAGATGCTCCTTGCATCATATCTTTCCAGACAAGAAGAGGTGAGAATAAACTATTGACAAAGTTGGTCAGGTTGCTTGGTATGGTACCAGAAAGCATCACAAATGAGCTTCAATAAATGAAAAAAGCAGTGAGGGGGATTGTGGAGGGCATGGCAGAGAAACACCCTGAAAAGAGGGAGGAGAAACATCAAAGCAGTTCTAATCTGGGAAGACTGCAGGGTAACATGACTTTAAGAACTTGCAAGGAGATTAGGAAAGTGTTAGGGAGCTTTTTTGCTGTTGTCTTTCTTTCTCTTCTTCCAATGAGAAGAGGTTTCAACTGGAGAAAAATGGTACGTTGACAACAAGGATTGTGGGCTTAAGCTCAGGAAGTCAGGCCCTCATCAGATTCTCATCTTTCAGTTATAATTCAGAGGAGGACTAAATACAAAAGAACAGTCTTCATGAAATCTGTTTGAGAACACACTGAGGAAAACATTGAACTCGTCTCTTATCATCCAGTCAGGCGTATCTTTGAAGAAATAACATTCCCCCATGGAGGTAGAAATTGGTATGCAGACCTGCTTGTTGTCTCTTGACTTCCTGGCACCAAACAGATGAGTCTCTGTCCTCATTGCTCTTCCTCTGACCTTACAACTCCTGGGTCATTGGCTAGAGAAGGGTTTTTAATACATGCCTTGTTGTATAGAGGGAGAAATCAGGACAGACATGTCAGCTGCTAAGAGCAGAAGGCTTCAGCCTGAATTTTGATTTCCCTAATGCTCTTTTGTGCAATCCCAGGATACAGAGCTGTGTCCAGGAGTGTGGCAGTTTGATTTGTGTGCTCTTGACTCAGCAATGGTTGACTCCAAGCGTTGCTCCTTCAGCGGGCCGGGGTGCGAGCCCTCGCGCAGAGTCTGACCAAGCAGTGTGAGTTCTATCCTTGGAACAGCATTTTTATGCACTTGCAGATCTTGCCATCACCTCCAAACCCTTTTGGTTTCTGGCCTTAAAACACTAGGGCTCTGTCTGGTGCAATGTTTGAGTCCAACTGGGGCATTTCTGACGTTTAAAAAAAATGTGATTTAAGTTCTCTCTCAAGTATCTTTTGTCTTTTACTGGTAGAGCTCTAAAGAAAAACATCTTATGTACAAAATATCCCACCTTGATTGAAAGAACTGAAATTAAGGAGTAACCCCTGGCATATTTTACCTTGGGCTGTGGCTAATCTTGCCATACATTTTGCTCATTTCCCTTCAAACCTTGGCTTCCAGTCTTTGAATCTTGTTATGCTCCTGTCAGACACTCAGCTGTATCTGAAATCTTGCCCCCAGAAGCATTAGAATAGGTGCAAAATGCCAGTCTCTAAAGCAGACACTACGTAATGTGGTAAAACACAATGAGCAACCATTTATTAAAAAAAAAATAAAAATGTGCATGTGCATCTCACTGCCTGATTTGAAACTTCCAGGTGATAAAAGGACCTGGCACAATGAGGATGTCATTTTGCTCCATCCTCCATTCCTATTCTTTAATAATAGGAGAATTTGAAAGGCATGAATATGCAATGGATTTTTTTTTCCCCCAGTTATTTTTATATCACAAGGCATGATAAGAAAAGATATTTTAGGTGAGGTATTTTAATAATGGCCCTTTTTCAGTTGTTGATGATTGAAAAACACACAGCAGTAATAAGGTACAAAACCTGACCATGAGGCTGCTTCTAAATAATTACTAGGCAGAAGCTTGTCAATGCTATATTAAAACATTATTAAAGTTAGTGGAATAAAATCAGCAAGAGTTGTTTATCAGCTTGCTTATGTATCTGGAACAAGTTGAAACAGACTGTTAAGGGATTTTCACAGCATGTGGGAAAAGGCTACAGTTCTTTCTTTGGGTGGATTGTCCTTAGTAGAATTGCTTCAGTTGAGCTCTGCAGATCTTTCCTTTCTCCTCTTCTTCTGTGTCCTTGTCCCAAAAATCACAAGCAGAATGGCACAAAAGTGGGGAGCAAAGGTTTTCTGGTGAGACCTAATTCTGCAAGATTTAAAGCACCACCTTTCTGCAAAGGCTGTTTCTCTTCTAAGTAAATAAATAAGTAAATTTGTCTAGTCATTTGTCTGCAGTAATCCAGACCATAATGGATGTGAAAAAGAGAAAGCTCAGCTGGAGAGTGAGGAAATGTTGGGAGATGAGGTTCCAGGATGCTTTGAAGCATTTCCTATCCCATGAAGAATACTTCATTATTAAGGTTTAGAAATCTATATCACATTTAATATACCTGAATATGTAAGTCAAGCAATCCAAAGCTGAAGGATAGGAGGCACAATTAGATATAATGTGTGATAGAATTAAGTATTCTGGTATGTCTTCAATATTTTGTTCCCGTAATTGTGCTAAATTCTTAGATTGACAGAAATTATAGTTTTCAGTTCACATACAGGTTTTTGGTAGTAAATTCCTGTCTCCCTCCATCTTCCTCCCTTTTCATTTGGAAATCTGGACAGTCAAAAGGATCTGGCAATGTTGCCATAATTAAATATGGGGTATGTAGTGCAGTGGCCTTATCTCCCTGGTCTGTCCCACAAGGAAGGCTCTGGTGTTTTTATGGAAAAGAGAATGGTTATCATCCTCATGACAGAAGATGAGGCACAGTTAGCTGCTCAGAGATGGCTGTGGACAGCTGATCCCTCAAGGGAGATGGGCTGATGTCTCTTATGTCGTTTGCAAAATCTACCGTGCAGTTTGTTCCTAATGATGTTTTTCTGGCTGCTTAGCTGAGAACTAAGCCTTTCCTAATGGAAGCACATGGAATTGATTTGGTCAACTGTTCCTTCTGAAATCCTGAGGGGGAGAAAGGGGTCAGTGCAGCACGGGCCAAGATGGGCCATCCTTATGTGAATGAATGTTTAAACCTTGCATTATTGGCACAAATGGGAAGGAAATTCTGTTTAAACATATGAAAACATTTCTACTGTGAAGGTAATTAAAGAGTGAAACAGATTGCCCACAGGAGTTGTGAAATCTCCATGCTCTGAGTTATCCAAAACCTGCCTGGGCACAGCCTGAGCAGGCTGCTCTCCTTGGCCAAGGTTTGAGCAGGGGATTTCAACACCACCACGTCCAGAGCTTCCTTCCAGCCCCTGCCATGCTGTGATCAGAAACTCTCCCAGACCAGGGGTGGCCAGTCTGCTCTGTATGATGTTTCCAGTCTGATGCCCTGTGGATGAGGAAAGGTGGAGTGAGCCAAACACAGCAAGCAGATAATCTGCAAAATTATATATATTAAGCATTTCTTTCTGCTGAATACTCCTTTGTCTGTCCTTTAACTACCACTGTTCAACCTTGAGTCCTACTTCCCAATATCCTAGCATGTTCCATCCTTTACAATGGCCCACTTCAAAGCCAGGTGAAGTTGCTATGTTTTTGCCTTCTGATTTTGGCAAATAGGGATTCAGTTCCTAATCTAACTTTGTTCTCTGCTGGTGGCAAATCTGGATTGTAAAGAGGAGGCATTTTCTTCATTAATGACCGAGTCCCATGCTGCTGCCTGGCTATATTCTAAGACAGGATCTGATGGAAACTGCTGTTCTAAGTCTCTCTAAAGAAAAAAAAACTGGAGAAAAACCTCAGTTTTGAGGGAGTTGATGGTACTGCTTGGGATACACAGATTAATTACCCTCCAAAGTGATTTTTCTGCAGAAACTACTGCTATGCTGTCACTCTGTGGAGCCCTCACTGAGTGTGTGCACACACTTCCCTGCCAGTCCATCCTCTCTGACTGGCAGCTGTTTTGGCAAAGCTGCCTTCTGTTTTGTCTCCTGCTTTCCTGCCTTTGCTCACACACGACTCTCACTGATGCCATGCCCCCCTTTCATGGCCAGAGAGCTCTTCCCCCACTTAAAGCTGCTTTGCTTTTCATCCCACTCCACCATCTTCACCATCATGGGCAGTGCCCTGAGAACTCTTTGCCTTTTCATGTTGAAGGACAGATTTCCAGATTATTTCTTTTATTACATAACCATGTGCCATAGGTCCTTTTTTTTTATCCCAAGAGAAACTTCCTTTGCTGCAGCCTTTGTCTTACAGGCACCTGCAAGCTCTTTATGGATTTGTCCTGCCAGCTCTCCCCTCTCAGTCTCCACTCTATCAGGTCTCTGTCTCTGTTCACTTCCTGCAGCTTTTCTCTCCTCACATAAAGGTGAAGGCAGATATACCTGTGAGGCCTCTATTGTCAGAAAAAATGGACTTCCAGTGTGGCCAGAAGTATAAATAACTTTCTTGTGATCTCATACCAAAAAAAAAAAAAAAAAAAATTAAACAAAGCCCTTTTATCTCTCTGCACCCACAAAAAGTGCAAAACCACTCTACTAGTGTATTTTCTATAGCTTTATAAATAGACTGTTCCTTTCCTTTCCCTGCTTGCTCAGGGCAGCTGAATGAATACTGTCCAGGGATATTTAGTGCCTTCCACCCCGTCAGTAGACATGGCATTAAAAAGAAAACAAAAAAGATAAAAGGGTTTGATGTAAAATGACCATTTGCTTCAAAAGAGCATTGACTGAATAATAGATCAAGCTTCACTTTGGTGCAGTGTTTTTAATAAAGGATGTGCCTTTACCCACATGTTTCTGCTCAGTATTAACTTGAGAGACTGAAATGTTCGAGTATTCTCTCTAATTTAATAATCACTGGTTAATTCTCCTCTGGCCCCTTCTGATCCTTTTGCTAGCATGTATTGGCCACTCAGAATATGAAGCTGAGATTTAAATTGAGCTCAAGCCTCCAAAGCTTTGATCTGCAGATTAGCTGGGGTTTCTTTGGCAGGAACTAAAAGGTGCTGGCATTCAAATTCCCAGCTAGAGCAAAACCAGAATGTGCTCCTGCAATCCCTGCAGTGACACTGGCTTTTTTTGGTGACACAGCTGAACTCTGTGGTAGGGGTAGGGCTGACTCAGCCACACTGAAGTTTCAGCTCCTAGAGTGTTTCATACTTTCCAGAGAGTTTGCCAGTGGTTTAAAATAGAGAATTTGTGCATCTTGGCTCCCAGTCCCACGTCATCACAGGTGAAGTGAGACTTGTCCCCAGTCCCCCTTGTGCTGCAGGAGTGCTGCTCCTCCACACAGTGCCACTTCAACTTTTTCTCCCAGTTCCTGTCCCATGGAAAATTCCTTCCTTCACCCTCCATGTGAGACTTAGTAAAATTCTCATGTCCCCATCACATTGTGACCTCTTCTCCTGCCTGAGCCCATGAGTTGTGGTGCTCCAGGTCCTGTCCCAGCTGAGCTGGATCAATGGCAGTTGACCTTCTCAGGCTGGAGACTGACACTGCTGGCTGCTCTAAACTGAAATTGTACTTCCATGGGCTAATTTCATGCTAAACTTCACACTGGCTTTGCTGAAAAGGAAAAATAAGATCATTTGTAACCCATCTTGTGTTGATTTGCTGTGTGTTAGCCTTGACTTTATTGATATTACCACAAAGACACTGGGGACGTTTGTTTAAACCTCTGTGAAAAGGGAAAGAATAATTTCAGATTTCCATCAGGTTAATTAAAATCTTTCCCTGCTCTTCTCAGGAAAAAAAACCCAAAACATCGAAACCAACATTCCTATTTTTGTAGTTTCCTGGTGGTAACCTTCTGTACATGGTGAGACCCAAATTCTTCAGAACCTAAGGTCAGATTTATTTAAGCTCTCAGTTGCTCTCTAAATTTTGCAATTTACATGAAGGACAATAAATTCAGGTCATCACCATCAGCATAAATAGTTGAACCCCTATTGCTTTCATCCAAATTCAAATTTCTTGCTGATAATTTGAGCAGTAAGATGGCTTTGATAAATTCCTTTCCCTGCATTATTTTATCATCATAATTATTTGCTGTTCTGCTTTGAATCTGCAAATTATCTCATACAGTTATATTTACATATGCAATAAAACTGGGCACATGATTTATTGTCTTGTCAACAGTAAAATAAATAAAACAGTTTGTGAGAGATTATCCCTGACTTTTGGGCAGAGCTGTAATAAATAAATAAATAAACAAATACCTAGATGATAGATTTTTTAGAAGGGATAAGTATGAAACAAGTTTGAAGTGCAACACTTTAGCAAATACACATCTGTGGGAGTTTTGTCTGAAGGCTGACTCGAAGGTCCTATTCAGATTAGAGATGGAATTCCAACAGGTTTTTCATTTTGAAACATGTGCTGGTGAAACATTCCTCTGCAAGAAGAACACAGGCTTTGAGCTGGAGCATTTGTAGCTTAGCCAATAAACCTGTCTAAAAGACACAGTGGATGAAGGTACATCAGTCATGTTTTATGATTATGGTAGCAATGTACCAAGTAAGTGTTGGAATTGATGGCTGCAGCTTTCTGAGGTTATAAAGAATAAAGGCTTGGGAGAGGTATTTTTAGTATTGTTGGTAAACTACTCAGATATTTTGATTGTAAATACTATAAGATTAGATGTAGAACTATTGGCATGCGTTTTTATTTCCAAGAATGTGTAAAAAAAATGCTGATTGAGAAGACCACCAACCACATGGAGAACAAAAATCCACACAAAGGCATATTTCAACAAAATTGCCTTAGAGCCTTCTCTGATCATTTCTACGATTTTTAAATTATTTTTCTACATTTAGTGATAACCCAAACTTTTGGTTAAAAATATTTTTAATGAAATCAGTTAACTATCTGAGAGTCTCATCTGAAATTACCAAGGTAAAAATTAACAAAACTAGTTGTACTTGCTCTTAATTTTGAAGCTGACCTATGAACCTCCACAGCACCTTCAAGATTTGATGACAAATCAGTACAGTCTAGTTACTGAACAATAAATAATGCATGAGCAGTCAGCACCCTGACAGAAGTTGAGAAAGACTGTTGCAGAAATGTAACTGTAAAAAAAAGTAAATTAAAATATGGTGGTGGAAGTGATTTGTGAAACGGAAATGGGTCAACAATGTCAAATTACCAATTTCTTCTGAATGACTCACCCAGCCATAGTACTTACAGTGGTGTGCAGTCAGCAACAAGGAATCAGGACAACAACTGTGGATTTCCATTCTTTTTCCCTCACATTGGCCTAAAATTTAAACTATCCCGAGTACGGTTAGGACAGGGTCTATCTTAATACCTCTCCTAAAATTGTCCATCCTCTCTTCATTCCCCCAAAACTTAGTGGCAGCCCTTAAGGTCAGCAACACCTTTTCTGTTACTTTATGTTCTCAGTTTTCCCCACCTGAGCAGAGCCAGGTTTGTTCCCTGCAGTGGTGAAAGCCTCGTGTCAGGAATTGTGGAACAGGCAGTGCCTCTCCTTGCTGGGTTGGAGTCCTGGGTGGGGTAACCCCATGGCCAGCGTGTTTCTGAAGATGCCATCAAACATCAACTAAGTTGGAAAAGATGTCTGGGATCATCAAGTCCAACCTTTGACTGATCACCAGCTTGCCAACCAGGCCACAGCACTGAGTGCCACATCCAGCCTGTCCTCAGACACCTCCAGGGATGGGGACCTTTGGGCACGGACCAAAAGGAGGTGGTAAAACCATGATGACACAAATCCTCCTCTAGACATGTCTCAAACAGACTTTGGATGACCCACTCTGGGTAACAGCAGCCTGTGGATGTCCCCAGGTGCAATCAAATCTCACCTCACCTCTCGGGCTGGCAGGAACTTGGTCTCTGCATAGAGGAAAAGCATCTGTGAAGTCCTGCCCGGAACAGGAAAACCAGACAAAATATACAACTTTTCAGTGGCCCTGTAGCCATCTTCTGTTACAGCCTGTGCTTCCAGCCCAGAGCTGCCCTGTGGTCCTGGGGCTGAAAGGATGAGGAGATCCTGCTGGTGACACGCTGTGTTCTGCTGTCTCAACGTGCTCCCTTTCATCCTTCTGTTGAGTACAAACACCCCTGTCCCCCTCAAACCTGTGGGGTGTTGCACATGCGGAGTTTGGCAGGTCCTGAAGGCCTCTGCCTTTCAGCATGAACGAATGATTCTCATGCACCTGAAATATGTGTGGGCATGAGATTTTGCTCTGTGCTTGTTCTTCTGCTAAGGGTCCTTTGATCTTTCAGGCTAGGAAGCCTTTCTCTAATAAGCCAAGGTTTGTTTGTTTTGCCAAAGAAACATCAGAGAAGGTGAAGACCTCTTGGGCTGTATAAGAAATAACTAGACATGATCCTAATCTTGTATATCTGCAATGGCTGATAGGTTTGTCTGGAAGGAATCAGCACAGACTCATCACACTTAGAGAAGTGAATAAAAGCAGGGCAAAATTATTGAAAGCAGCAAACCCCAAGCTGTGTATCAGGTGAATAAATTCAAGGGGAGCTGCAGTGAGAAACTCAGCATGGTTTTTTTAAAGTCTATCATCGTGTGCAGGTTGCTGCACTATAATGTCTTCCCCCAACCTGCAGTACTGAAAAAATTACTATAGATTTCTTGTAAATCAGCTCGAATAACAGCCATTGAGATACTCTGTTTGCACGGTGTTGGAAGTAATCAACTCTGTGTAAAGATAATGCTGGTGGAATGCAATGCTCCCTTGGGGAATAATTTGTCTTGCCACATTGCCTTGCCCATACCCTTCAGGTATACTTTCCTTAGCTGTGATTGCTTTGCAAATAAGGATGCTTACTTTCACATGGCTGCTTAAATGCTGCTGTGAGTGTGTGCCTGGGGTGGTGGTTCATTCAGCTTTTACTCTGAAAGAGTGTTACATCATGAGTGAGCTGTTGGAATAAGTCCTTCTGGCCCCTACCTGCACTGGCAGATGTGGAAAAGGGTTAGAGAGTATGAAATGTTTGCTCTTTTAGCTAGCACATGGGGTGAGCAAGGATATCTGCTTTAGTCAAGAAATGCCTTTGCAGTTGGGAAGAGCTGTTTGCCCCCAGACTTGCTCTAGGGCACTTCTGGAAGGTATCCTTGAGAGTCATGTGCCTCCCCACAGATATGTGGACACCTTTCCAGACACAGGAATAGGCAGAATTGGCAGCAGTGAGCTGCACAGAGTATATGGTAAAGATTTCTGCTTGCAGTGCAAGGTGTTGGTGTTCTGTAGTCTTGGTTTGAATGGCAGCACCTGGCACTTGCCACTGGAGTTGAGGCTTGCTAAATTCTGCAAGGAACAAAAGTGGAATGATAATTTCCATTTACAGCTGAAGAAGCTGAGATCTCTGTCAGATCCAGCTCATTTCTGTGAGGTTGTGCAGCCCATACACAGCTGAACTGTGACTTGAACTAGAGCTTCCTGCAGTGTCTGGTTCTCTTGACACAAATGAAGGTCTCTCCCCATTCTTGTCAGGAGATTGTCTAATGCTCAGAGCAGAGCTACCTTGCTGAAGACTCTTTCTCCTGGACTACCCACGTCTGTTTCCAGGAGTGTATGGTCCTTGGGTGGAGTATAGAGCACAGCTTCTGTCTGCTGCCTCTGTTCTCTGCTCTCCCTGCTTGTGCATGGGTGAGCCTTGAGCAGAGCCAGGTCAGCTCCTGGCTGCTCTTTGTCAGTGTGGCCATCAGTGGTGCTCAGTGCATGAACAAGGGGAAAGTTTGGAGTCTGGTGGTGATTTCCAGAAAAAAATGTGTTTTCTGTCCCATTTTTGAAGGGATGGAACCTGAGGTTGGTCCTTATACAGGCCTTGTGCCCAAAGTGCAGGATTTCCCAGAGTCACTCCCCTGCCCAAACTTTTTTCAGGTCTTCTGGAGTTGTGTGGAATAGCATGTGCTGATAACTGTTTCACTGAGCAAAACTGCAGCTTATGTTAGCCTGAGAATAACAAGCCTTGTCATAAAGGCAGGAGAAGGTCTCAGTCTCTGCACTGCTATTCGGGCTGATTATTGGCAATTAATTATGTCCTGGAGACCTGCTATACATCCTGTGTTTACCAGAACCTCTTACAAATATTGCTCACCTACCTTTTGTCAATGCACGGATTGTGCTCTAAAAGCACTGAGTGCATTGAATTAGTCCAGAGGAGATTGGCTTACATTTCAAGGTAAAGAAATATGGGTTCTGCTCTTTAGAGTTAAAGCCTCCAGGGATCTGAAAACTCTTCTCTTGGGTTCACAGAACTTTATTGGTATATATCCTCGGCATCCATCCTGCACATGCAATATTCAGAGACCTCTTTGCAAGGATGCCCAGCTCTGCCAGCATATTTGGGCATTCCCTTTTGCTTGGGAAGGTCTTCTTTGTATGAAAAAATTAAATGGACCTGGAAATGTAAAATGAGAGCCACGGAAATGGACAGCAGGAGCCAGTAACAGTTTTGTATTTTTTATATTATCATAGTTATATTCATATGAATTTATATATTCACATGTATATTTACATATATACATGAAAAAATATATTCATTAAAACCCAGAAAATGCACTCATTCCCAAAAGCCATTTAAATGCTGCCTGTTAGAAGCTGGAAAGCACTCCTATGCTAATTTAGCAGGGATGAGATCACTGTCTCCCAAATGCTAAAGAAAAGGACTTTATAAACTGGAAATGTTGAGTCCTTAGTAGGAAACACAACTTTCTAGGACTTCTTCTTTGAACATGGTTATAGGTTCTCAGTGAAATGTCTTCATTTCTCCACAGCAGGGGAACTCCCCTTGGGGTTTTACCTGGTGTGGAGCTGTACCAGAGCAGGGGGGCACAGACACCCAGGGGTCAGGGCAGAGTGGGAAGGGGGTTTCAGCATGGAAATATAGGACATTTGTCACCTGAGTAGCAGAAACTCTCCACCAAACCAAAATATCACAGCAGGCTGTGGTTAGAAGTTCCAGCCACTGGCAGACTCAGCAAGGCAGTGCTGAGGTGCACACACTGTGCATCTGTTGTGTCTCCTCAGTTATAGGAAAGATTGATTGAGCTGCACCAGGCTATCTTAGCAGCCCTCTGACTCGCTGCACTCTAAAACCAATATGAGCCTCTAAACCTATTTAACCTTCCCATCTGGGACTGCATTCTGTTGAAGATGGCAGCTTGATGTTCATTAAAATTAAAGACAGAAAATAATGTTAGATAATGCAGTGCTTTTCCCTTAGCAATGTAGGGCTGGCACCTTCCTGAGGTTCCAGTTTGCCCACTTGTGTTGTTTAGAGAAGATATAATTTGTTTTCACATTATTTGGGATATTTTCTCTCATTGCTCTCCATACTACTTGTGCATCACCTTCATCCAGTCTGTCTTTCTCCATGCAGATATTTTTTTGGAGGACAGAATATCTAAATAGGAGAGTTTTACAGCTACTGGTCTCTCATTTAGCATTAACAATTGCCAGTAGAGAACACTGGACTTGCTGTAAGACAAAGAAAAAGAAAGGAGATGCAACGGTCAAGGTACAAAAAAATTCTTTCTTTCATGATGAGCATCACTGTGGCTGTTTGGGTCTAAAATAACAACAATAATGCTAATTTTGTACATGTCATATGCTGGTTACAGATACAGAGGTATGTTCCCAGTGTTGTGTGTATCTACTTGTTGGATCAGTAACTACAGGATTTTTCAACCTAGCACAAGTCTGACTTGCCTCAAGTTCTGGAACTGGGCTGATTTCTTTTGAAAAGTAAGAACTGGAAACGAACAGCAGTTTTTAAAATGTTGAAGGTGGAAGACAGTGCTCACAAAGCTGTAGCCCCAGGACTAGAGCAGTTAGAGATTCAGAGAGGCAGTATTTCAATATGAACATGTATAGACCCTTTCCAGAACACCAGGGTTCTGATAAGGGACTGAGTCTGTGCTGGGATTTCAGCTGTCTGAGGTCAGTGCTGTTCCAGCAACGCTGCTGATGTACAACATCAAACAAAGAGTGCCCCGGTTCTTTTGTTCTTTGTGGAGAATTGTTGCTAAGCAATTGGGGAAATAGTAAGGCAAAAGATATGAAAGCATAATTCACTTTGTAAACAATAAAGATCTTTACAATTTTGGAAGAAACTGCAGCAATAATACATAACATCAGAAAGGAGAAGCTCTACAGATCATCAATAGAACATTATTCAGCCTCTTTTTTTTAAGAGTGCCAGAAGATTGACGACTTGATGCTGATGTAGAATTGAGTTACCATCACTGAAATCAATCATTTCCCTACCATGGTTCACAGAACTTGAAACCACAATGAAGTTAGAGAGGAATGCACATGCTCACAGTGCAGATATATTTCACCAGTGTAACTTTATCATATCAAAGCTCAAGACAAGTTTGCAGGTGGGGAAATTTTCTTCCCATTAATATGACTTGGTACAGTTATTGCTTTACAGATGGTTTTGCATTGTTTTGTTTTGTTTTTCAATAGTGCCAATAAACATCTCTATTGCAGTGGCTTCTGCCTATGAATTAGTACAGGAATCACTGATTTCTCAGAGACAGCAGAAAATTTCCTGATCTTGGCAAAGGCAATTTCTTTTTAAACAGTTTTCCAAAAGCTGTTGACCCCCTGGTTGGGGATTTCCAGCTCAGGACCTGCCTGGGTGTTCTGCAGCATTACTCTCTGTATCAATCCTTCTCTGATTAAACTGATGCTGTCCTTTTGAAATCAATGGAGTTCAGTCATTTTACATTGCCCAAGGATCAGTTCTGATGTGGAAATACTTCCTTCTCTGTCAGCTGGCGTTTTCATCTGACTTGGAGGTGAGTTTGAAGGCTGCAATATACCTTTATCTTTTAAATCAGCTGCCAATACATCAGGAAAGGGTGGCATCATCTGTTCTCCTGTCATCTTTATAAAAAAGATCCAGTCTCTTCTTTGAAACTCCCAGACCTGGGAGTCCACATCTGCTCAGTGCTACTGGCTTCTTTCTGAGAGAGTGCTCAAGCCAGTTTCATTGTTTTGCACAGAGAGATGTGGGAACATCATGTATCTTTCATCTGGGCCTGTGAAACTTGGAGCAGAAACTTCATTTCTGCCTGTTTGCTGTATTTCACTAAAAAAATATTAGTAATCTTCACTAAAAATTATTCTCCTTCAGCAAATTTAGGGGAGAAACCCCCAACATTCCTTTTTAACTGTGGATTCTGGCATCCTCACCTGAAACATCCCATGCTGTGCTGCTGCCTTGTCTTTTTCCCTGTTCCTCTGCTGGTTTGCTCCAGCTGAGGGGATGGGATGGGATGGGATGGGATGGGATGGGATGGGATGGGATGGGATGGGATGGGATAG
>VZTR01007161.1:38717-100969 GCA_013400775.1 Chaetops frenatus
GGGATGGGATGGGATGGGATGGGATGGGATGGGATGGGACGGGACGGGACCAACCTTTCCCATCCTCCCCATCCATTTGTCCAGAGAAGGAGAAATCAGATCTCTATTTCTGTGGCTACGTTTCCATTCAGAAAATTTCCCTAAGAACTATTTTTTCTTCTACCTTTCTAGCTCTCTTGGTGATTTTCAGTTACTCTTCCTGTAAGATTTGAAGTATTCTACTTCAAGTTCTTCTAAAACTTGACATTTTTTAGTTTTTCCTTTGTCCTTTTTTTCATTCATGAGGTAGGAAAGAATCATACGAAGCCAGCTGAGATCCCTGGGCTCATCTCACACCACCACAAATCTGCTGACCAAGGCTTGTCATTTTTTGATAGTGCTGTGTCCTGCAGCTCTGTGATGCTTTGTTGCTTCTCCTGACACTGAATTCTCAGTTTCATATTAGAACATTTGTGTACAGTTTATTATTTTGAACAGTCACAGAAAATGCCACTTTCCTTATCAATTACTGCTTGAATTCACTTTCTTCTTCAAGCTACTCTTGTTCCCACAAGGTTCATAGCTCTGCTTTCCTCAGGTTGATGTTATAGTTGGTATTCTCTGAGTTCTGCCTGGCTGGAGGTCCTCCCTTATTGTTTATCTAGGCTGGTGTGAACAAGGAATGCAGATCCATTTCATGAGCATCCCCACTACTCTGTAAGGCCAGAAAACTTGCAAGGATTGGGTTTCTGCTAACTTTTCCATTTGGGGTTATAGAGACACAGGTACAGCTGAAGCTTTTCTCCCTGAAGCTGCTTCTGTGGGGATGAAAGATACATGCAGGGAAAGGATAACTTAAACCTGGGATGGAATCTTGAGCTGCCTTTCAGATCCCTGTGATGAGACCCTCTGGCTTGTATACTTAGAAGGAGCATGAATCACCCACTTGAAGCTTTTCTGTAGCTGAAATCGCCTTCCCTGCAGGTTGATTCAATATTGCCAGAGCCTTGGCAGCTTCCCCAGGGTGAGTTCACCCACCTTTCCTTCGAGGAAAAGAAGCTGATATTGAGCACCATTAATAACTTCCCTGCTTGTGGGGATGTGTCCACATCTGCTCCACTCCCAAACCCAAACCAAAAGTATTTCTGAAGTGCAGTACAGGCTTGTTCTCCCTCTGCCACCCCCTTTACCTCCATCTCAGCAACCTTCTTCTCCAGGCAGATGGCTCCCACCCCCTCCCAGCTCCCCCTGACACCCTGCCAACACCATGCCCAGCCACCCCTGTCATCTGTCTCCTGTCTCTAACCCAGTTCCCTCCGATTTGACAGACTGCAGTCTCCTCTTTCCCTCTCAAAAGAAGCACTGCACCAGCACGCCAGTACCCAGGAAACCTGCTCAAATAAATGGGGATGGGGATCTGAGAGGGCGTGCAAAGCTTTCCTACAGAAGTTTTTTGACTTTCCAGGCAATATAAGTGACTTTTTTTTAGGGTATTTATTTCTTTCTCTTCAAAAAGGAAAAAGAAAAAAAAGAAAAAGAAAAAGAAAACAAACACGCCCTTAGTCTGGTTAGAAATGCTGCTGAAGCACAACGTGGGAGCTGTAGTTCAACACTTGGTGCATCCATTCTCTCACGAGGCTTCCTGACCACCCCCCCAGCAGAGCATCTTGCCAAGCCTCCTGAATCCCATCTAAACTCAGACTGGAAAGATGGAAAGAGCACATGGCATTTCAACATCGAGACACTCACGTGTCATATTTTTTTGGCTTAAATCTGATAAATTTTCAGAATACAAATGTTTTGGTTTTCCAATTTCTCTAGTACAATGAAATTTTTTAAGGAAAGCAACATCTCTCTTTTTATGGGGAAAAAAAAAGCCAACAAAAGACAAGACATTTTAATTCCCTCCATTTGTCTTCAAAATGTTTTGATCAACTTTAGTAACAAACTGATTTCTGCAACATGTAAGGTAGCCTTAAAAGTGACTTTTCTTGAGTTATGTCTCTAAGGTCCACTGGCTCCAAGCTCAATAGTTTGGGGTTTTTTTGTCTTTGGAACTCCTGCAGTCCCCTGATCACAGTACCCTGGTTAAGTTTTCTTTGTGTGTTAAACAATGTTGTGTTCTCATCTGCTTGCATTAGACTTGCACATAAACCTTTGCAAATTGGCCCCAGGAGAACCTGGGGAATTTATAATCAGGATCACAATATAATCTCCAATAAAGTGTCTTCATGTAAGACTTCACATTTGAAGTTAGACACGTCCCTTTCTAGTTCAGGGAACAGTTGGGGACTGCTTCTGTCTTTAAACTCATGGCTATAAACTACACTTAATCCATTGCCTCCCACTGGCACATTGGGCTTCCAGTGATCTGTTAGACAATATTTCATCCTTTCTCTTCATTGATCTTTTGTTTGTTAAATGTATTTTCCATTCCTCAGTCCTACAGCAATGTGATTTCTCAGTTGTGTTTGGTTTAGTGATCCTGGTAGATTTAAGAAACAATTCTCATTTTCCTTATTTTTCTAATACATCGATAGGGAAGCTCTGTCAATAGAATAGTGCTAGAACTGCAGAGGGTTCTGAAGTACTTTTGGAGAAACTCTTCAAGATTTCTCAGTGCTTGATGTTGTATATTTCAGAAGAGACAACCCCAGGTAAGGGATCATAAGAAATCAAGGAAAAGACTGCTATAATTTGTCACCATGCAATATACATCTATGTGTTCTCACATTAATAGGTATTTATTTGTACTTTGAAAGCATGCCAGTGGATGTGGAGAGGTGCACCCCTGCTGCATCTCTTGGTGTGGTGGCATCTGGGGCAGGGGACAGAAGTTCTTTGGGGTTTCATTTTGCTTTCATTTGACGCCCCACAGAGTTATCAATAAGAAATGTGAGCTCAACTTTTCATTGGTGAAACTGTGTTAATATTTGAAAACCTCACAAATTCCATTTATAAGCCTAACAGAGGCCAGGTTGGATGGGGCTTGGTGGAAGGGCTGGTGGAAGGTGTCCCTGCCTGTGGCAGCAGGGCTGGGACTGGAGGATTTTTAAGGTTCCTTCCCACCCAGGCCATTCTGTGCTTAGAAGTGGTCACGGGCAGACTGAATGAGCTACTTTCTTCTGAGACACTGAGCTGTTATCAAAGAGTCTTTAGGGCTGAAAATCCCATCATAAACACTATAAACAAGGACTTTATTGCTTTTAAAAGCAGCTTGGTGCCTGGGGTGACAGCTGATACCACTGAAAATCAGTGAGACTTTTGTTCTTTAGCAATTTAGGTAAAAAATCCCCTCCTGTACTAGATTTGATGCTAAAGCTGGGACAGGCTAAATCCCAAAAGTGGGGAGTGAGTCAGGGAGAGAACATTGTTGTTTCCCTAAAAGTAAAACAATAATCAGCCAGGCTGTGTTCCCACTTCCTCTAAAATCACTGAAGCTCTTGAGGAAAGACTTGTGTGCAAGGTCTTGATATTTTTGTTTTTGACTAATTTGCCCAGGAAGCCTTTATAATATTTTACTGATTCTCAGCGTTTTTTACCATCAATTCTGCTTTTAGTTTCAGCTTGGACAATGTAATATTCATTGACCTATTTTTAGCTACACAATATTTTTGTTGTTATTATGCAGCAGCCTAGAAATAGCAGTGAGAATAGAGAAGAAATTTTAATTTACAGGACTCAATAAACCTTACCAAGCTCAACTGTTTGTATTTTGTATTTCAGTTTCCTGAAGGGCCACAAAGCTGTTCTCTATAGCTTTTACACAAAAAAAAATGTCACATTCTTAACATAGCAGCAAAATGCAGAAGAAAATACAGAATAATAAATTTGGACCTGTGATCAGGGTCTTTCTTTCCTAAAACTCTTTTCTGAAGAGTTAAGTGATAATGCTATTAAAAAGAAAGTGAATAAGTAAACATTATCTTCCAGAAACAGCTTTTTCTGGGATTCTATTTAACAAGCTCTGTTTAGAAAGCTTCAGACTGCATGTTGTAGTTTTAATGACATTTAAATTTAGCATTCACTCTGCAGGACAAGGAGATGGTTTCCCCTGTGCAGCAGGGCCCCCCCATTTCCATAGAGGTGTGAAGTCAATAAAGATTCTGCTCATGGCACCAGGGGTAGTAACCAGGAAAGGAAAGGAAAACAACACCCTGCTTGTCCCTTCATTGCTAAATAAGTGTTTGGTGAATTAATAACTGCTCATTTCTTTCAGCAGTTGGGTTAGCATAAAAAGGGACAAAAATAATCACTTTGTTGTGGTTGGGGCAGCAACCCTGCTGACTGCCTGAGTGTGACAAACAGCAAGGGTGGGAGAGGGAGCAGACAGAATGTTCATTACTTTCCCATTGAGAAAGAAGAAGGCCAGTCTGGCAGCCAATATTTGGGGTCCGTGTAAGCCACGATTGTAGCCCATGATCCCCTTCAGCCCCACCCAGAGAGCCAGGCAGCAGCTCCCTGGGGAATTGGTGTATCCAGGTACCCACCCTCGGTCACTGATTTCAAGAGGGACCTCTGCCTGCCCTGCTCACCAGCTGCCACATTCCCATGGCCCAAATGTCATCCTCCACTCACCTGATTTCCAGCTGTGACCCTTGGGCACCACAGACCAGGTGCTGTTGGTCAGGAGGAGAGGAACATGTTCAGGTCTGGTAGCCATCCTGAAAACAGAGATTGGAAAACTTGGAAAGGAGCTACAGAAATGTCTTTAGATGTGGGACTGTGCCCTGAAGAGACTGAGCTTGAAGGGGAGTTAGTTTTCCATCTCTGCAGATGGATGGCCTCTGAGACTGGGGAATGGTCTTCAAACTAATGAAGACAGAATGTGGGCAAAGAAGTGGAACAGGAAACTCAGACAAATTCGTGCTGAAAACAGAGAGCAGGATTTTGGTAATAAGGATTATTCAGTACTGAAACTGCTTATGAGGAAATACATAGGAACATCACCCTCCTAGACTAGATTAAACAGCTTTATAAAACATGGGCTAGATCATCAAAGAAACTAGGTTTGATGGTGGTTTTGGGGTGGAGGATCTCTGGTCCCCACACTAAGATGGTACAAGGCTCTAAACAATTCTGTGCACTTCTTTATAGGAAACACCTCCTAGGCCACAACATTTTTTTCTTTACACACTTGGGGTATTTCTCTGTGTCCTGGAATGAATAAAATGTTAATGTTCTGTTGTTTTTCATTTAAAATTGCAACATTTGAGAGGGATTTTTTTTCCCCTTAGAAACTTATGCCTTTTCTCTGTTTTTATGGCCTGGAGGTTTTCTCTCTCTTTTTTATTTATCATCTCATATTGCCATGGTTTGAAGATACACAGCAGTGACGCAGGCTGCTGTAGGGTTTTGGTTCTTTGACTGGTTTCTATTTTTAGAGTGTTCTTAGTTGCACTAAAAACAGGCAGCAGTAACTGTATTGGCCCCAATATCTGGCACAGTTTTTGTCAGAAGAGGCACAGTGAATAACACATCCTGCCCTATATTTAGGGACTATGAAGAACATGATCCTTTAAAAGAACACACTCTACCTGTACAAGTAACAGGTCTTGTGGGTGCCCTGATCTGCCCCTGGACAAAGGAGACCAGGATGAACCTGGCTCAGGCCCTTTCCTGAGGCCCAGGGCTGTGACCAGCTGTGGTAGCTCACCCTGCAGAGAGCCAGGTGAGCTCTGCTGCCCAACTGGCCATGCAACAGCAGGCACTGGAGCACAGCTTGGCAGCCCAGAGGATCAGCCTGCCTGTTCCTTCTGCCCAAAGTCTGATTAAAAAGTGGAATGTCTCCTCCAAGAGCTGGAACAGCTCCTCATCTCAATCCCCAGAGCAATTAGAGACGACAGAAGAGCCAGGATTAGCTTGTGCTGGCAGGGCAGTGCCTGTCCCTCAGCTTGCCAGAGTCCAGCTGAGCATCCCTCGTGCAATCAGCCATGGACTTCTCTCTTTGCCAAAGCAAAAAAAAATTGAGCCCTAATTTTATCCCAAGGTATCGTGGGATCACTTGGGTATTCCCATAATTGTCACTGGTCAGAATATTTTTTTTTTTTTAATCCCTGCCCAGTACCTGATACAGCTTTTTATCAGTTTGTGCTTTGGAGGAATCAGAAATTCCCAGTTCCACCCTTTCCTGCAGCCACCTTCTGTCTAACTCAAACACCCCATAGGAGAAACCTTCCTTTGGGATAAATAAAATGAAGTAATTTTGGTAGCAGTTTCCCAAAGAAGAAGCTTTGCCTGTGAATGTATTCTTGAAACTGATTTTCCTGGTATGTGTCTTCCTTTTTTAAACTTGAATTTCCTCTGAGGTTTTGTCTCTATATTTTTCCCTGGATTACCTGAAGTCAGAAACTTTTAGCTGAGCTGCCTTTGAAGAAGGAACACCATTATTAAGAAAGAAAGATTTTGTTTGAGATTGTAATTTCTACAATTTAAAAATATTACTAAGGTTTGTATCAAAAAACCCCCAAGCTAATAAGAGTGAACAGGGCTAAGTGAAAGAAAATGCAGGCTGAGTGGTGGTGTGGGTTTTGAGTAGATTAAAAAATGTTCTTTCTCCCATCCAGTGGGAAAATATTATCCATCCCAGGTACTTAATGCTAAGGCGTTTAATGCTGTATAAAACTGCCCTGGGTGAGGGAAGAGTCTTGTACAGGCTGCATTATATCTCACATTTTCATGTGATTCCTCTTCCCAGTCGTGTTCCCAGCTCTTGCCCTGTTCTTGTGGTTATTTTGAGCAGTGATTGGCACTGAGCAGACCTTGTCCATGCTGCAAGTGCTGGTCCAGGCCCTTTCCTGGGGTCAGGCTGGTGGCCCAGGACAGGGAACCAGTCAGCACCATGAGATTCATCTGAGGGAAAAACCTCAGCCTGCACTCAGACTCCTTCGTGCCACGTGGAGACATCAGACACAGTCCAGACAGTGAACTGACAGCTCTGTCCCCAGCAATGTCTGTCTCAAGTCAAACCTACTTAAGTCTGCCAAGAGACAATGATGTGCTCAGAATCTGCATGGAGTGTGGCTCCCAACATGTTGTGTTCCACTTTATATCCTGGTTTTATCACCCTTTCCCCACCACAGACCAAGCCCATGGGATGGGAAGTACAAGAGAGAACCTCCCAGTCTTGGATCAGGTCTCGTGGACGTTTGCCTTGTGACTACTGTTAAATAATTCTGTCTAGCATCTGATTTAAAAATATCTCTGTGTCAAGCTTGGTGCAAAATCATCTGTTCAAGGCAACACCTAAACTGAACTGCAACTGTACACCCAGTGCCCCTGCTTGTTTCTGAGGAGGAGTGAACTGAGTCAGGAATGGAAGGATTTCTGCAGCTTCTGTACCTCCTCTGTGATAAACCTTCAGCCTGGGATGTGTTCTGGACTTGCAAAAGGCAGGAGAACTCTTTACTTTTGCATTGTGTTGGTATACATAATAGGCATGTCCTGTATTCCTCAGGGTGTTTAGCAATCAAATCAATCTCAGCTCTGTGTCTGTCTCAGGGCTGAAGGCCTGGGCTCTGTGGGGCTGTGGCACGAGGCAGGTGCCAAATCTCAGCAGTGTCTGATCTATGTAAGCAAACAGAAGAAAAGGGGTAGAAGAAATGAGGATATTTCTGCACAAACGTGTCACTCAGAGCCAGAGAAACCAGGGTAATTGTTCTTTTTGAGAGATTATTAAGACCTCTGTAGTGGAGTCACTGCTGTATTTCATTCCCA
Organism: Chaetops frenatus; assembly: GCA_013400775.1. Lineage (NCBI taxonomy): Eukaryota > Metazoa > Chordata > Aves > Passeriformes > Picathartidae > Chaetops > Chaetops frenatus. The sequence continues at coordinate 46,413 of VZTR01007161.1, forward strand.
TGACTGGAGCTTCATCATAAAATCCTCTGTGTGGTGACTCCAATTCTCTGTGAGCAGAGAGACAGAGCTGTGTCCCCCTGACACAGAGAAGTGGCTGCAGCACAGGCAGGATTCCATCCAGGAATGTGATGCTGGTACCTGCACCAGCCTTCCCACTTGAGTTAATTTAATTGTTCTAAACTCCTGAAATGCTCCAGTGTTTATCTTCACCATTCAAAATATCTGGTTCTATATTTGGACTTTGCAGATTTAATCACCAAGGGTTGCCACATTTGCTGGTTGGAAGTGTCTTTTGCATGAGGCCTGTTTCTCCTCTTTCCATCTCTACTTCATGTAAATCACACCGTAATTTTCTCATTGATAAATGGAAATCAAAAGTTCTGTTCCATGAAGGATAATGCATTGGGATATTTACATTAATTGGGTCAGAGTACAACTTCTATTAAACTACTGCAAAATGCAGGTAACATGTTGGGGCAACATTAAACTGCAGTGTCGGTGTGTTTCTGAGGGAAATTTCATTTAAATAAATTATTTTTGTATTGAAAACATCTCTTATGAAAATATAGCTTCAGATGTGAGATCATGCTATTGGTAAATTACTGGTTTTGCTTGGGCTTTTTCTCTTGTCTTTGAAGATATATCTGTAAGATAATGCAATTTCTCAACATCCTTCTAGAAGGTTTCCCCTCAATGGCTTTATTATTCCATATGTGAAGACAAACAGAGCCTATGACACCCCTTTATAAATACAAAGACCTTTTAGGAGCTCTTTACATTTTGTTCCACTTAGTTAATTTTCTTGCAACAGCTTCTTTTTCAATAGTTTTCCGTATTTTTCGGTCAATTACACAAATGAGTTGCTGAGGAAGTAATTTGCTGTCTGCTCGTGTCATTGCTGTGCATCGTTTGACTTGATTAGTCTTGCCATGCCACCTTGCTTCCAGTCTTGCTGCCACTTACTCTGCCAAATGTGATGTTAATCCATCTTTCATAAATGCAGCTCAGTGGTTTCATTGTCAGCAATTTTATTAACCAACAAAACACCTCACAGCCACGTGCTGCCCTCAGCTTCATAACACGACCCTCTTGGGATGCAAATTCTGCTGCTTCCTGAACAATTCTCGTTTCTTTTAAGAACTGTGGACATCTGGGTATCCTTGCTCTCTGCATATTTTCACAAGTGCTTTTTCTAGCCTCCTCACTTGGTACACAGCTGATTGTCAGCACTGGTTTAAATCCACAGAAGTCACTGTGGATCAGCTCCCTCCAGCACGGAGCTGCTGAGAATTCGGCTCCAGATAATTTCTCCTCCAAATTTCATACACTTTCTTTTCTGTTAGCCAGGCTTTAGCAGTGACTCCATCCTAAAAATGCCCAGGAATGTGTTTATTTAGTGGCTACATCACTGATAAGCCCATCATGCAGGTGGAGGAGCCCAGAGGGAATGGGATCCCTTACAAGGTGTGGATATGAGGGAAGATGGGGGCAAATCCCAGCTGAGGTGCAAACCAAGTCACTGGCTCTTCCTGCCAAGGTCCCACAGCCACATTCTTCTCAAACACAGGTGTTACTGAGCATCTCTGGTGGGAAAACTTTGATATTTCTTGTGGTTGTCATGTTTTATTTTTGTATTTATAACCCAGGACCGGAGTCTGAAGGCTGGGCTGCCCTACTTAGTCTGTGATCCTTGTTCCCTGGTGGTTTTCATCCCAGACAGGGCTGATGTGTATCTTGTGAGGAAAACCCATTCTTGGGAGATCAGAAGCTTTTGATCTGCCATGGCAGATGGGAGCTGTGAAATGTCTGATCAAAGGGGAAAGGACCTGAGATACTCTGGAAGAAGCCATGTCCATGGGATGAGATTCAGCCCCAGTGTGTTTCCAGCTCCAGAATGTATTTCTCTCCCTAGTTTCATTCCTAGGATGAATTTGTCCAATTTGTAAGTGACAAATGGCTACTTCAGCATATTTGCTGCTTTCTTTTGCATGTGTGTTGTTTTGCTGACACCTTAACTCCTCTCTGTTCTTGAGGAGTTAAGATCTGTCCTAGATCTGAGTGTCCAGAATTGCTGCTTTCCCCACTACATTTTATGTACAATATAGAAGGGAACAACTCCATTAGAATTGTGGAAAAGAGTCACAACCAGCCAGATGCTTGGATATAAGGACTTTTCCCCACATTGCAGGAGACCTGCACGTTCTGAATCTTTACTGATACTTTCTGCACCTGTAACTGTCACGTTCATATTGAGCAAGAATAAGTTTGTGTTTGGGTTGAGCAAAACTTCGTGTCCCATTTGAATTCTGTACTAATGTTAACAAACCTTGCTTGACCAAGGCTACCATCAAAATCAGTATATTTCTCTGAAAGGATTTGGTTTCAGTCAGCCAGCAGTTTTTGGTGAACAATAATAATAATTTTATTTCCCTCCCTCCAAAAATTCCCTATGTGTTTCCTAATTATATGTCTAACCAGAGATTGCAAAAGATGGTTTTAGACCCAGTGGTAGCAGGTGTGGTGTGAATCTTCCAAAGATCCAGGTATCAGGATGCATAACCCAGGATATTGCATAAGTATATAGGCTATTGATGACAAACAGAGCACAAGATTGTGCCTAAAATAAACAGAAAAAATATAGAAAATTATCTGTCAGCAAAATCACCTCCAAGCATGTTTCAGAATTTTCCGTGAGGCATCAGGGATCTTTGACCCAAGCTCAAAAAAAATTGTTCTGCCTTTCGTTATGTATCTCAGTCACAGACTGACACTTTGGGTTCATTTCAGCAGTGTCTGTGCCATCAGAATCCAGTGTGAATTCTCCTGTGACAGCATTAGATCAATCATGTTTCAAAGAATGCAAGTAATAGCATCTACTCCATCTTCTGAGACAGTCCAAAACTGACACTTCAGGTTCACTGCAACCTGAGTTGCTAACACGGGTTGGAAGGTGAGAGAAAAGTATCACAAAGCTGTATTTTTAATATTCTTATGTAAAACTACTTGGTTTCAAATTTAAAAAGAAAAAAAAAGAGCTGGATGCCTAAACTCAGTTTTTGAAAGATGGGATAAAATTATAAAAGTTGAGGACTTCACTAAACTCAAAGCACTGTTAGCATTTATTGAACATACACTGAGGCTATCATTTTAATGGGTAGTTCAGGGAATTTGAAATACAGGTGTCTGCAATAACCTCTGTGATCAAGGTCTTTAAGGGGAATCTTTGCTACAGTGACAGACCTCAATGGAGAGTGAAAAATGCCACTTGTGTCTAATTTCTTGGAGAAGAGCTGGTACTTGTGGTCTTTGAGAAAAAATGGGTTACAAGCCCAGTGAAAGAGCTTTTCCTCATGCTGTAGGTGTTCTAAAAGGCTATCACACTTTGTGCATCTTTGCTAAACCTGCATTTCCTTGTCAGAGCTTTGTATGCAGGCACTGGGATTTCCAGACAAGCCAAAACTAGGCTAGGACCAGACTGTGCTTTTCATGGCACTGGCAGGTAATCACTGGAGCAAATGTGCAGCACTCTTGTCAGCTGCCTGCTGCTGGCATGTCTTAAAATGAGATTAGGTGTTTTTCAAAATGGAGCTCGACTTCAAATGGGGAAAACTCCCAGGAAGTTCTCAGGTATACATTACACAAAAAGTCAGCCTAGATAATTGCAGTATTTTTTCCTGACCTTCTACACCACTTGGCACAGCTGTGCCACCAGAAGGGAAAAAGGCTGTGGGGCAGCAGGAATTTAGAGATATTCATTGTGATGAATTTACATTCAGAGAGATTCCCCCTGGATTTACTGCTGCTATCCTGCTAAGAGAAAGGCCCTACACCTTTCTTCTGCTCTTCCCATGTGCCTCAAGGGACCCCCCTGGGTGGGAAGGCTCTCTAAGGGCATCCTGCAGCTGCACCTCCTGAAGGCTTGGCTGAGGGGCATGAGAGACACTGGAAAAGCTATTCCCTTCCACTCCCTTTCCTCACATCCAGATGAAGCTTAGACCTGGCACTTTGTTCAGGTGGAAGGAGGGTGAGCATTGAAAGCAGTAGGGATTGCATCTTTCCACTTTCTTGGGATTCTTAGCAGGTAGCAGGTCAGGATGGACCAGTAAAAGTATTCCAGATTCTTCCAGTGGAGAAACAAAGGCCAGGAGAATGGCACAGGAATTGCACAGGTATTAAACTTTCTCCTTCCCACTTCAATGTTTTTTTTAGTCCTTCCCAGGCTTCATCCACAGATAAAAATGGGTAATTGATAGTCATTGGTTGTGTCTAGGCCATGAGTGTAAGGTCTGTGATGAGGCTCGAGGCAATGAGGGCACATCAGGACAGTTTTTGCTCTTCTCATTGCCTTAAGCCATCCAGTTTTCTACAAAGAAGTGGAATTCATATTGATTAACTTAATAATCTGAATCTGTTTTTCATGTGCCCTTGATGCTGTGAAATCAAAGCACTGCCCCCCTGCCAGGCACTAAAAGGTCAGGTTTGAGGGTCATTAAAAACAGCAGAGTGCTTAATCAGGAGCCCTTGCAGAGCAGCACAAAGACAGCCCTGCCCTTCTGTACACGATTTATTCTTTAATAAGGATGCCCAAGATGGCAGCACACGTAGCACACTGTGCTGTGCTGTGCTGTGCTGTGCTGTGCTGTGCTGTGCTGTGCTGGCTGCTCTGCAGCAGCTGATTTGCAAACTCTCTCTGCAGTGTTCGTGTCTGTCTGAGCAACCTGGAGCAGGCAGTGCTGCCTTACTGCTCTGAAAGCTCTGCCCAGCCCTGTGGGCCTGACTCACTCTGGGTACAGCTGCAGGACTCTTTATGCTGATAGGAATTTTTAAATGGTGTGGTTTTATGACCTTCTGGTTTCCTACACAGACCCTGCTGTTGGGTAGCCCAAGGCACAGGAACTCACTGCCTGGGCCTTTTATGGGCTACCCAGCCCTCATCAGAAGATGCTGCCTGGCTGTTTTGGTAGACTTGGCTTATTGGCTTCAAACAGCAAGGAGGACGGATGTGGGACTAGATGAACCTTCATCTGAGTTTTTATGAATGTAAAATGCAACAGAGGGGGTTGAAAGCTAAGGCTTCGTCTCACTTTTCTGTAGCCTCAGGAATCCCCTTTTGTGGGATTCATCACACGAGTAAGCACAGAGCCTCCTTGATAGGTAGCATGGACCTTGCAGCATCATCTTCTTCAGAGTAATTTAGAAGGCCAACTGCCTGCACCAGCTGCCCACACATTTTATGCAGGAAGAGTGTGGCCTTGTGTGTTCCCACCCTGAAAAGAAACAACCAGCCTGCCCTGCATGGTCTGCTACCCCTCCTTCACCCTCTCAGATGAGATTCACTGCCCCATCTTCAGTCACCACTGTGCCTCGGGGGTTGTGTGAACTTCCCCCTCTCCTCTCTCCAGCTCTGCCAGCTCCACCTGGAGCTCAAATCACAAGGCCAGCAGCAGCTTTTGGCTGGGCTGCAGCAAGCAGAGCCTCAGTGCAGTCCCAGCCCTGACAATTCAGGTGTGTACCCAGCTTGACTCCTTCTCCTGCAGCAGAAGAGTTGTAATTAGACAGAGCAGCTCAGAGCACAGAGATCAGGCTGTGAAACAGGCAGCATGAGCCAGAGGACTGCACTTCCTCTGTCTTCCCACCTTTCCCCCTTTGGGAGATGTGGCTGTTTTGCAAATTTTCATAAAAAGGAGAGATTTTAAAGTGGGAGAGGGCAGGCAGAGGGTGATGACATGTGAACAATACAAGAGTGACAGAGGCACCTGCTGTCCTAAAGCATTTTCAAATGTTAAAAACATATAATTGGGGGCAGTTGAAAGTTGAAAGAGTGCATGGGGAGCTTTTAAAGTGTAGGGCTGGTGCTTACATGAAGGATTGCTCTTTCATCTCTCTGATCCTGGCAGCCTCCAGGAGCAGTCATATTCAGATGGTGAGGGATTAGGAAAAGAAGTTGCATGTGGTGGACAAAATAAGAATCACATTTGCCCTTTCCTTTCAAGTCATCCTTTTTCATTCTGAGACTTTGCTAAATAAATAAATCTTCACACTGAGAGCTACCATTTATTGTCTGCATTTCTGACATAAACCTGCCTCTTTCATGCTCTGTTTTGTGAGCCACGGAGACCATTCCAAAACCCTGGGGAAATGCAATTGTGCATCTAATTTCCTACTGGTGAAGGCAAAGGTTTTCAAGCAGATCTGATGACTGTGGGCACCACTTTGTGAGAAATCCAAAGGGAGCCTGCAACTCAGAAAATGCTGAGCCTTCTGAAAGCTGTCTGCTCAGACAGAATTTGATGGGGGGAGAAAAAAAGTTTGCTTATTTTTTCTGGTTGGGTTTTTTTTTTTTTTCCATTTTTAAGTTTGCAGATGGAGCTGAGCTCTTAGGGGAGCAAGGGATGAGGGATGAGTAGTGTGGAGATGAGCCAGACATGGGACTGTGGGCTGTGTTGCGACTGCCCCAGATAGATGTGTGGATCCCTTGGCATGAAGCATCCTCTGCTGTTCCCACCCCAAACAGCTCCTGATCACAGACTAACAGCTGAGCTGTGGTGCTGGTTATCAAAGCACTCAGGGAAGGTCATAGAGGAGCCTGCTTTTTGTCAAAGACTGAATCGGGAGAGTTCATCTCCCTCTAATTAAACCAAAGTTTTCAGATCAGTTGGGTGTATTTTACTGATCTTGTTGCACAAACTTATCCCACTTGTGTGGCCCTGAGATAGAAATATTTGAAGATTACCCTGTGTTTGCTGTATGTGCACAAGCTGGTTCAAAGAGCAGTGAAGGCAGAAAATTCAGATTCCTCTGCCTTACATTATAAGCACTGTACACCAATGAAATGTCACCATTTTTAGTAGTGACACATGAAGTGTAGCTGTGGGTACCTGCACAAGTGTCACAGAACCATAGAATGGTCTGGGTTGGAAGGGACCTTTTAGATCATCTCGTTCCACTCTCCCTGCCATGGGCAGGGACACCTTCCACCAGACCAGGTTGCTCAAAAGTGCCTCTAACCTGGTCTGGAACACTTTATGAGATGGGGCAACCACAGCTTTGCTGGGCAGCCTGTGCCAGGGCCCACCACCCTCACAGGGAAGAATTTCCTCCTATTATCTCGTCTAGACCTATTCTCTCTCAGTTTGAGGCCATTCCTCCTCATCCAGTCACTCCATGCCCTTGTCAAAAATCCCTCTCCAGCACCCCTGTGGCTCTCTCAGGTACTGGAAGGTGCTCTAAGGTTTCCCCAGGCTGAACTGCCCCAGATCCCTCTGTCTTTGTAGGAGAGGTTCCAAATCATGAATGAAATCACAGCCTGAGGACGTGAAGTTCTGTGAGCTTCTGAATCCCCATGCAGCACAAGAAGGACCAAGGCTGGTTAAACATTCTGCATTTGAGAATGCTGGGGTGCTGAATGGACTGTGCTAGGGTTTGAACTTCTGCCTGAAAGTCACTGATTCTCTTCACACAAAGTGTGATAATGACACCAGGTGTTTTGCTGTGTGTATCCTGATGTAACTGAAAGAAGGATCTCACGTTTGCACAGCCATGGTAGTTCTTTACCTACATCTTGTCCTGCCCCCAAACCCCAGGTGTCCAACATGCAGAAAAAAAAAAAGAAAAGCCTACAGGGGAAAATTTTGAAAACATTGCAACTTGTTATTTCTAAAATACCATTCACTGTCCTTCTGCTAAGACAGTCTGGCTTGGCTTGGCTCTGTTTGTCCTCTGTGTGCTGGTCCAGAGCCTGAAAAGAAGTGGGCACCAGGCAACCCAAGTCATCACTTCCCCATGGTCCCAGTGCAGGGACAGCCTGGGGACACTGGCCCCAGAGGGCTGATGGCAGCACAGGCTTGGAGGGTTGTGTGTCATTCTCCAGTCCCATCACCAACTTATCACATTACAGCTCTCATGGAGCCCTCCCTCTCTGCTTGTATTGCTCTATTAATGCAGTGTAGGAAATAGACTTTGCATGTGGAGTGGTCTGAACTCAGAGAATTTCTTTATATTTGTGGAAAGTGTGACTCTTTTCTCCTATGCTAGGCATGAATCTCAAGGTTGAAGAGGTGAAAAGGGGTGGTGTACCAGACACAAGCTATGTCTGGTTCTGGCAGCCTCTCCTTGAGGAGTGTGTGGGGAGGGCAGCCATGTTCATCTGTCCAGAGAAAGTGAATTTGGAAGGTTTAAAGCCCTTTGGAAATTTTGAAGTCATTAATTTATCTGGGGTTTTTAATATTTTTATTATTTTCCTGCATTGTTAATATTTCCAATGTGTGGGGTTTTTTTCTTGTAAACCATACTGGTAACATTGGATAAAACAATTTCCTCTGACTGTGTCTCAGGTGGAAAATTCAAATTTTCTTTGGAATGATATTTTCATTTTGTGAACTGGACTGCCCATCCTGAGAACAGGAATGCTCATAAAAACCAGCAAAGCTGTGGTGTGACCACAGAAAAGATTTCCTTTGAATCAGTGCTGTTGCATGGCCTGAAGCAACACCAGCTTTATTTGTGCTTGCATGGTTCAGACATGAGGCATCAGCAGGGAATACAAACAAAGCAGAGTTTGACCTAATGGACATGGAACATAGACATATTTCCTGCAAGAAAATCTCCCAGCAGGGTGTGGATGTGTATTACAAGTTCTGGCCTTTTGGAGAACTGTTCATTTCTCCTTGACACCCTGTCCCCTAAAAGTAATGCTGGCTTTTAAAGAGCCTTCTGTCATGCTGCTGAGACCCTCCCAAACAGGAGCACACCAGCACTAGCTGGCCCACTTAATAAATATTCATCATTAATGAATCAACCATAATCTGTATTCAGGCAGCTATTGCTTCCTCCTCTACGGTGGCATCAAAGGAGTTTCAGGGGTTTTAAATGTGAAGGGCTGATTAAGAGGAGAGGGGAAGGCAAATTTCACACTTCAATTAATGCTTTTGAGCCAGCCCCTCTGGTTGCAGATTGCCTGAATGCAGTTGGCTGCTCCCCACAGCTGCTGCTCGGGATGAGAAGAAATCCAACTTGCCCTGAAGTCTCTGGCTAACAGCAAAGGTCATGGGAAAGCAGTGTTGTGGTATTGGAGAAGTTAACAGTGCAATTAAAGAGAGGCCAGGACACAAAGCCCTGCTGGTGGCTGGCTTGCCAGCGCTGTATCTCTGCATGCTGGCTGGTACTCAGGACAGCTGCCTATGAAAAGCAAATGAAATCCATCCCTCCTGCACAGCCTGCAGAAGGAGTGTGTCTTTCACCCCAGGAAAGGCACAGCCAGGACTCAGAGCTGCTGGGATGTGTCTGCCCTGACCATGTCCTGGCACTGTGTCCCTCTGCTGACAGTGGTGTTTGGTGCAGAGCAGCCAGCTCTGCAACCTCTCCATCAAGGCACTGGGCTGTGTGCTGCTTTCTGTTTCCCCAGGTTCATGCTCGTGGCCTCTTTCAGACCCTTTGACTTTACACCCCTTCCTTTTCCTACCTGTTCTACCTCAGTTGTGGCTCAGGGAAGAGACAGAAAACACAGGAAAGAAGGGATACTTCAGGCAACCCCACAGAACTTGCTCCCAGTGCAAGGATCCCCAGAAGATCAGGCTGAAGGACCTGGATCTGTGCTGGATGGCAGGGATGGACAGAAGGACAGTGTGTGTGCTGGGAAAGGTCTCATTAGCAGCCTCTGGGCTGTTAACCACCTCTCTGGTCGCCCTTAAATTTAATGTTTTGACTTCATGGCATGCAGCCCACTTGAGGGGGCAGACAGCAGATTGAGGGCTCTCTCTGGAGTGGCAAAAGTGACCCAACAGGAGGTTTTGGTCTTTATATCACGTGGAAGCAGAAAAAGAGGAGGAGCAGCCTGGACATCCCTTCTGTACATCTCTCCCTGCTCAGGCTGTGAGTGACATTGAGAGCACCCATTTGAGTCCCAGCCCAATTGAATCCAAGCTGTTTTTTCCATGATGCCAGGTGGCTGGGGTGGAACAAGCTGCTGTGGTGCTGCCCCAGTGCAGAATTGTGCATCACAGCCCCTGCATGTACCTGCTGCCTTCTCCCTTTTCTCCTGGGCAAACGTGCTCAAGATTTCTGTAGAAGGCAATGGTCATTTCTGCACCCCTCCATGATAACCCCCAGCTGAGGAAGCACTGTTTTAAGACATGAAATATATCAGTAAGAGGAAAAAACCTAGAACATTTAAATGCCCTCAAACTGTGCAAATCCTTGAGGATGTTGGATGGGAAGAGATTCTTCAATTAAACTGCTCTGTGTGATTCCTCCAGGGTGCTTCATCTCCAGTGCCCTCCCCTGTCCAGGTGTGGGGCCTGAGCATGTGCAGGACAGAAGGAACCACAGAAATACCTGGCTGCTCTGTTCTCCACAGAAAAAAAGCCTTTCCAAAGGGCCTTCTCATTAGGCATTCACCATCCTAGAAAAGCAGAGAAGTGCACACCAAGTACGTGGGTAAAGGAAATGCAAACAAACTAAAATTCCTTAGGGGTGTCTCCCTCCACTCTTTCTCAGATACAAATAACTGCATAAAAATAAAATAGTGGAAGGTGTGAGTCTGGGTTATTTTTCAAACCCAGAGACCATTTGCAGCCCATTCTATCTCTGCAAATTATGTGAGAGGCCCACTGTCAATCCTGCAAGGGGTAAATGGGCTCTTTTAACTCTATTTCCTCTCCTTTTCTTCCCTTCTTGTGCTCTCTGAAATGGGTTTCCTTTCCCTTGTTTATTAGATTTGTCTGAATTTGGCTTTGTAATATTTTAAAGTGATGAAGACCCCTTCTGGCTAGTTTTGCAGGCTGATGGACTGTGTGCAGCTCACTCCTGCTGCCCATGAAATATTATTTGATGCCCTGTGAGAAGAGGAGGAGGTTCTTGGCAGACCAGCTGGAACAGTGTCTCATAGCAGTGCGTGGAAATAGACACATTCCATTCCTCTGAATTACATTTGAAATATCTTTACGGAACGTGACAGGTCAGAAAATGAAACTTTCATTCTGCAGGAAACTTACAATTTTATTTTCAAACAAGAACTAGAAGTCAAAATTAAATATCAAGTGAAGTTGGGGATTTTTTTTGTTCCTGAAACATTGGAATAGCTTGATTGAAATGCTTCATAATGGTAATTTAGAGTATTTTGCTCTGATTTCTGCTTGTCACAATGGTAGCTAAAATTATTCTATTGAAACAAAATGATTGAATCTATCACAGTGAAATGTGATTTCCGGTAAAAGAACTGATAGAATTTGATACCTTCCTGCAGCATTTCCCAATTTTGTCAAAAAAGCACTTATTGTTGTAATACAAATGCAGCCCTTTTGGACTTGTTATTCCATTGTCATCTGTGGTATTTTGTGTAAAAACAGTGCCAATGGACAGAAAGGCGGATTTGGATAACCAGCATGGAGAAAGGCATCACAGAGATTTAGGTCTCTTTTCCATCTGATTTTCTGTTCAGTTGACCTATTAATTTAATCTCAGAGTTTCCTTTGTCCCTTCAAGTGTTTGTTTTAGCACGGGGATGACAGTTCAGTCCATGATGACAGGAAAACCCATCAAAGCTTTGTGATGATCATCTTCCTTCTAAAGTGGAGTTTCTGCAGCACCAGGCAGGCACCAGACCTGGGAAGATTTTCTCTCTCCATCCTGGCTGGAGTGGTAGCCCTATCTGCTAAACTCAATTTTTTGGCAGTCCCTTAGAGTCTTTGCACAGGATGCCTCCAGTCCCACTCTGGATGTGCTCAGCTTTTCCTGATGGAGGCTGTGGCTTTATTTATTTTATGGAACCGAGCTCAGAGGGCTGTAACAGCCAGACAGGGTCATGTGTAGGGGTGGAGGAGGTGAGAGCTGTTAGATGCTGCTTCACAAAGTGCTTCTCTTGCTGGTTAACCTCCTTCTCATCTGTGATTTTCAAAGACCAGCCAATCCTTTGAACCACTTGGGAGCTATAAATGTTGAGTTTTTGCCTCAGGTGGGCAGAGGGGCCCCGTGAGTGCTCACGGGGACTCTTGGGGAGGAAGATGCTTCCCACAGGGAGCCTTTGCAAGAGTGACAGCTCTCTAACACCAATACTCCTATTACCTCTAGCATCTCAGCTTTGCTAGGCAGGAGCATAAAGCCCACAACATCCAAGATATGTCTCTATTAATAGCTGCTCACCAGCTCTTAATGAGATTGGCATGTATTGAAGATATGTAGCTGAATTAAACCAGACTGAATGCAGAGCTACTGTCAGAATTTCCAGACTTTTAACCAGATTTTCCATTCTTGCCTTGTCTTTATGAGCACAGTGAAATTTTCCTTAGGATGCTGCCTAGACAAAATGCAGGGCACCTATAGAGAGATAATAAATAACCTGGTGCTCATTCCCCCCCACTCCCTTCTGCATGATTGAATTTTTCAGCACCTAATAACAGTTCCTGCCAGCACAGCATCAATTCTAAATCTCAACACACAGGGAAAAAAAGTAAGTTTAGACAATATTGAAGTGAAGCAACTAAAAGTTGGAATTGAAGTCTTGGCACTGAGTACAAAGTCTGAAATTTATTCTACTTCTGAAACATCCCAGGCTCCAATTCGGAAGAGTCTATTGTGGATATCTTAATTCAGTGTCTGAGGATTTCATGGCTTCATTCAGGGCTTTTAAAAAGTCCATTAAATGTTTCAATTGCTTTCTCAGAATTCACAATTGTCCTCTGTGACTGACTGCCTTTTTGTTATTGGGTTTGGGTTTTGTTTTTTACCTCCAGCCTCAATAATTCAGACCTGTTAAGTTTTGGCAGATTTTTTTCAATGCCTTAAAGTGCACTAAAAATCAGCCAGGTGCTGCAGCTAACTTGTTCAGGCTATGAAAATTCATAGGATTTCCAAAAGACCTGGCTTGTTCCCACTCATGATGCAGCTGTGCCAACCAATTCTAGCATTTCTGACAGACGTGTAGTGATTGGTGAAGGCAGGCGAGGAAGAGTAATACATCACCAGAGTACAGGATCAGTCAGCTATAGCAACAACAACAAAAACCAGAAACACTCTCTCCAAACTGAAACAGAATGTAATGTCTTCAAAAGTAGACACTCACTCCTCCAGTGGGAGTCACTTGCTCTGGTTGTCAGGCACCCACGTTTTATGTACCCTACAGGGATATTGTAAAATAACTCCACTGCCATCGAGTATTTGTGCTTTTATAACACTTAATGTTATGTAAACTCTGTGCCAGACCATGCCTCAGAAATGCCAGCACGGCCTCGAACTCTGCTTGTGTCAAAGGAGTATTTTTGCTTTTGTTACACAAGCCAGTAGTTAAATTCACCTAAATCTGTCAAATCAGAAATGCTGGAGTATGTTTTCTGCAAGACCTTCCGATCCCTTTGAGAGGTGGCACAGCAAGTTGGGGTTAGCATGGAGGTTTGATGTATCATCTACGTTAGTGAGAAGGGAAGTGAATAATAAAAGGAAATGACTCAATGAATTTACTGATGTATTTAAACACTGTGACCAGAAATTGAAAGTGCTGGAAGTGGAAAGACAGTTCAGGAAATGAGAAAAAGCATGAAAAGAAAATTTGTCATTTGGCCATAGGTATTAACTTTGGGAGCCCCTTAACTGGCTAGGGGAGGTAAGGCAGGCATTGCAATGATGGATCATCAGGCACCTCAGAAGTTCATCTCACATACAATCTCTTCACTCAAGTCTTCAATGAAATGCATTTTAATTCCTGTTGTTTATCCTTAATAATGCAGCCTTCCAGTACCTGAAGTCAGCCTAGAAGGAAAACGGGGAGGGACTTGTTACAAAAGCATAATATGTCAGGACAAGGGGAAATGGCTTTGAGCTGAGAGTAGATTTAGGTGAGATATTAAGAAAAGGCTCTTTACTATAAGGGTGGTGAGGCCCTGGCACAGGTTGCCCAGAGAAGCTGTGGATGCCCCATCCCTGGCAGTGTTCAAGGTCAGGTTGGACAGGGCTTGGAGCAACCTGGTGTGCTGGAAGGTGTCCCTGCCCATGGCAGGGTGTTGGGAATAGATGATATTTAAGGTTCCTTCCAACCCAGGCCATTCTGTGATTCTGTGTTTCTCTAATAATACAGATAGGTGGGTTCCACTGTGCTGAGCAGAGGAGGCTTGGCTGTCCTTGTGCAGCTGGCAAACATAAGGGAGAGGCATGACTGGAACTGTTCTGAAAGCAGAGAGGGGATCTCTTTGTGTCTCTAACCATTAGGAACTGATGTTTTCTTTCACTAGTCGTGTCTTGGGAGACTGCAAATGAAAACACTAAGAAATAATACCACAACAAATGTACATGTTGCTATTATATGGAATTACACAATGAGCCTTTCAAGATAACAAAGCTGATCATAATTAAAGAAGCATTATAAAGACATTCCATAGCTTTTGGGCTCTCAGTTGCTTTAGTATCTGTCTGGGTTAATTGACCATATGAGAGAATTGGCCTCCAATTTATACTGTTTTAATCAAGATTGAGAACTATGAAGTAATGCTGTGTCCTTGCCTGAGTCTGTAGTGTGTGAAATACGGAGTTTTGGAAATGGACAGCTGCATGCTGGTGGAGATATAGCAATTTAATGAAAAATCTGCACACTTTCAGTTGGTATATGCTATCTTCTGAACAAGAAGATACAAAACCAGGAGCTTTGATGTAGTTGTTATTTATTGTTAGTCATGCCTTCATTCATATCCTGATGAAAAGGGAATAGCTGGGCTTGACTGCCCACTCAGGCTGTCTCTGTGGACAGCTAGCAAATGCTCTTCTCCTTCAGCAAAATCACAGATGTGCAATGGTGGATAAGCACCTTTTGGTGGGGGAAAGGCATCTATGCTTCTATTGTAAGAATAGAATTTTTCAGAAACCACATTACCTTTGCCTAATTGGACCCTCTCTGCTTGGCAACATTTTGGTGACCTTTCAGAAGGATCTAAATACTAATCACAGCCATCATACCAAGGTCCTTGGTTTGGTTGGACCTCAACCACTCGTTGTGATAGGACATTTATATGGAGGTAGTGATCAAACCCAGGAATGTACAAAACAGTGATGTGGTTGTAGTGGTGTTCACTCAGACTTCAAACTCTGCAATCCAAATCAATTGGTGCCTGTTTAAAGCGCTCTCAGTTTAATAAAGGTTTTGTGATACACCACACAGACACTGAAATTCCTGCATGTAGAGCATGATGCTTTAGTCACTAAGCTTTAAGATCTTTAGATCCTGGGAATTCACAGCACTGGGATACACTGAGGGAAACGAGAGGTTTGCTAGAGGAAACCACATGGTGCCAAGGCCACCACTGATTTTATGCATGTGGCAAAATAATAAATTCTGCAGATGTTATTTCACAAGCAACAAGCTCACCCCAACACACAGAGGCAGGGGCAGGAGTCTGCTGGTGAGGGCTGCTGAAGTTTCTTAATTTCTTTTCCCCTGGCTTTTGATTAACGGACTGTCAGGGCTGTTCTTTGCTTGCAGCCCTGCAGCACTGGCAGGAATAAGCAAGACAAATGTGGCTTTGAATGAACTTGGCTGGGCCAGGGCAGTCAGTGGTGACCCCAAGGACAGAATGAATGTGTCATTGTCAATGTAGTTGCTCAGAGCACTTCAATCCATCAGGGTGGTAGCCCATATCTAAAGGAAACAGTCCCTTGCCACATGGTATTTCCAAAGATTGGTGCTCAAATACTGTATTTCTTGCTGACTCTGTCTTTGAGACTGGTAATCCTTGAAAACACGTGAGATTTTTCACCTGGTGTGAGGCAAATGAGCTCCTTGCTGACCACAGGGCCAGATGGTTGCAGTGATTTCTGAAGAGCTTCTCAGCTTCTCAGCTTGGGTCAAAATTTTGTGTCCTTTTTTAAAGGAACAAACAATGGACTCTGGTCAAACTGGGATGCCTGCTTGCAGGGCACAGGCTGCACATGCTGTTGTGAGTATTTTCAGTTGTATTATTTGGTTTTTCCTTTCCACAGAGCTGGGTACTGCAGGTCAGAAAGGCAGAGGCTGGAAAAAGCGAAGGCAGGGAGAGCCCAGTTAGACACAATGGCAGGTGAGAATGGCTCAAGTGAAAGAAGGGGGCCTTCAGGAGTGCCCAGGGAAGGTTCAGATTAGATATTAGAAAGAAAAGAGTTTCCTGAAAGACTGGGTAGGAATTGGAATAAGTTGCCCAGGGAGATGGTGGAGTCCCCATCTCTGTAAATGTTCAAGAGCAATCCAGATGTGGCTCCTGGGGGATATGGCTTAGGGGTGATTAAGCTGACAGCTGGAATAGATGATCTTGAAGGTCTCTTCCAACCTTGATGACTCTGTGATTCTGTGAATATTCATGTCCTGCCCTTGTGAGTGCTGCATCACTCAAATATGAAACAGAAGCAAATCAAAATGATCAGAATGAAAAGCCAGCAGGCTCAGTGCTGTGTCTCCCATGGAAAAACAAGCAAGATATTTTCCCAGGCAGTTGTTATTTTCAGAGACTGAAACTGAATTGCCTGTAAAGTAAGTTATATAAACTGGCACTGTAGCATTAGCCATTGCTCTAGAGAATCTGCAAGGTCGGAGATGGTAATCAGGATGAGTGGCAAATAAAATCCTCATGAAAGACTGGGGCTCCTAAAAGAGTGGCCTTTTTAACTAATAATTAAAATGCTTAAAATGCTCCCTGAAAGTGCTCTTGTACTAAGAGAAACCTGATGTTGCTAGCATAGCCTGGTGCAACCAATATCTGGATATTTTTAGCAAAAGTTTGGCCCTCCTCTTCCTTTTTCAAGCCTTTGGGTTCATGACACTTTCAGAATAGAATTAATGCAGGAAAGCATAGATATTATGGAGCATTTTTGTGATGCTTAGAATCCAGTTTTTAGGTAGGCTCAGGTGATACTCTAGAACTGATTGGTTCATGTATATTGGATGTTTTGCATTTCATGAAAGGTAGATGAAATATAAGAGGGACCCCAGGGCATGGATTTCAATCCTTTGCAAGAGCAGGACACCAAGAAGTACTCAGAAAAAGTCCCCAGGCTTATCCTCACATCAGGAAGCACTGAAACCATGTCCCATTTGAGTCTGTGGTACATAAGCAAATGCCTCAAGTGTGTGATAGAAAAAGAACAGAAGAGATTGAGGGAATCACCAATGTCTTTACACTCCTGTGGTACTAGAGAACTTGATAAACAGATTTTCCTTGAGATTATGGAAGAGAGGAAAGGCACATGAAGGAGGAAAGCAGGAAATGCTTCATAATTCCTGCTTATCTTACCTAGGAGGAAAATTCCCTCCTAGGCCCAAACCTGGTGTTGGAGTGCAAGCCCTGCACACTCCAGAGAACAGAATATCATTGAGATCCCTGGAAAATCAGCCTCTCTCTCATGTTGAAATTTGGCTGCTCTTTGATGTCCAGAAAAAGCAGAAAACAAAACAAAAACAAAAACAAAAAACAAAAAACAAAAAAACAAAAAACAAAAAAAAAAAAAATCCACCAGAGCCAGAAATTAAATTATGCAGCAAGATAAGAGAGAAATGTGAAATTCTTACTGTCTGCTGTATGTACCAGCAGCAGCCCTGAAGTCTGAGGCTTGTACCATGTGGCTGAAAAAAGAAGCCACTGGCTACTCTCTCCCCTTACAAACCTGCCTGGGTGTACAACAGACCTTACAAAATGCTTTATTCTCAGGGAAAAGCTGGGATGATGAAAACAGAGCATGAGAGGGGGTGTAAGGTAGAGACATTCTGGTCAGTATTTCCACAATGACTCTGCAAATCACTGCTGGTTTTGCTCTCTAAGACAATCAGGTAATTGTCTTAATTGCTTTTAATTTTGCCAAGACCTTGACTCTCTCAGTGTATCTGTAATTATGTAGTTGTTATGCTGCCTGACCAGGATTGTCTGTAATTTTTTTTGGCTGTTTTGTGCTTTCTTTGTTTAAGAGGAATTGGTCTAGGTCTTTTTATTTTGATTTTTTTCTTTTTCTACATACCCAAGCAAATTCTCTGCTGGACTTATTCTTTAAAAAAATAATTAGTGAAATGTTGGTGATGGTCAACCAGAACTTCTGAAAAAAATATCCCTCAGATGGAGTGTAAACCTTCAGGTAACTTGGAGTTGATTTTAACCCAAGCATAGTGTTTTAAACATACACTGGAAGCTTTGGCCAGCAAATGCTGTAAAAATCTAGTCAGACTCCCTGGAGAGGATGTCTCCCTTAAGCTGCACAGCAAGAAGTACTTCTTCTTTGTTTTTCATAAACAAAAGAGTGAGGTTAAATGTGGAAAACAGCACTGCAGTGTGTGCCCCCTGGACATTCAATTTCCCTTTCACACCAGAGAAACAAAACTGCAACAGGGCTTCTCTTTGAGCCAGGTCCTCCCACTCCTCCAGCAGCCACTCCACAAGGAATGGCTTCCTTTCATCACTGCTGTCCTCTCCTCACCCCTCTGGCCACAAGGTCTGTACAAAGCTCCTGCTCCTTCTTCAGGCAGGCCAGGGGCTGCATCTGCCCAGCTTCCAGATCCTCAGGTAGCTCGGCAGGTGCTGTGCCAGCCTCTCCTTGGATTTGGGGATAGGTACCAACAATCCTCACTTTCTTCTGGTCTCCCCATCTGTAACAAACCTGTTTGAAGCCATTTTTGGTGGGCAGCTGTGGGTAAGTGGTCTGTTCTGGGCATTTTGAGGTCACTGATGTTTCCTTCAAGTGAGGCAGGTTTTGGGGCAAAAGGGGCACAAAGTGATCAAAGGGGATCATGTAGAGCTAAGGAACCTGGCAGAGCCTGTGTCCCCAGTATTTCAGCTCTTTCTGTGGCCTCTCCACAGCCCCACAGGTGATTTCTCAGGGGAGCTTGCTTAGCACCTCTCTCTCTGTGTGTCCCTACAGGAGCCCCTGCTGCTGCTGAGCTCTGTGGAGGATCACGTTTCTTCTGTCAGCTTTGTCTGTAAGAATGGAGCAAAAATGGGAACAAACCTCCCATTTGTGCAGCCCCAGCTCTTCCCATGTCAGAGAGTGCAGCTGGCAGGCTGAGGACCAGTCTTATCAGAGCAGCAATTGGACACATGGAGGGTTAAAGGTGCTCAGCAGCCTCTTTCCTGCCACCTGTACACCAGGAGGGTTGTGCAGTTATTTATTTAGCAAAGTGAAGCAGCTCCCCACTAGACAGACTTGTCCTCTGCCCTCCAGCCCAGGGGAGCCTGGATTGCACTCTGGGGGAGCTTTCAGCTGAGGAGACAGCCCATGGGTACCCTCCTTTTGGATAGCCCCAAGTGTGAGTGGCTGTAGGGCATGGCCCAAGGAGATGCAGTGGGTGGTGACCTTTACACACATTGATTTCAAAAATCCAATATCTAAAACTTATTCCTAGGAATTTTTTTTTCCTTCCAGTCCAGGATTAATCCCTGTTAAAATAGCCTGCTTGTTTTAAAATGAAAAATAGGTCTGCTGGTGTCACCTTATAGAAATTGCTTTGGAAAAGGCCTGAATTCAATTTGGAGGCCTCTGGCCAAATTCATCAGTGTCCAGGCTGACTGAGTGCCCACCACTGGCAGAGAGCCAAGGCAATATAAAATGCCTGTCCTCCTCATTTTGGGCAAGAGGGCTCAAAAGGGGCTGGTGCTGCACCAGGGACATTCAAACTGCTTTCCTGTGAGGAGGTGCAGCCTGTCAGTGGTGCTCCTACTCCACTGCCTTTCCTTCTTTCTCCCCTCCTCTCCCTACACCTTGCTGTGAGATCTCACCTCCTCCCACTGTCTCACTGGTGTCATAATGCACATTTGGCATCAGGCTGAGTCTCCAAAAGTGGCTGCAAGGCAGCAGGGTGGCTGCTGGATCAGACATTTCCTTGCAAGATGGATCCATAGAAGGGAAGGGAGCAGCAGAATGGTGAAGGTATTGGCCCCATCTCTCACTCAGAGGTGGATTCTCCTTAATGATAATCCAAGTTCTCCACATTAAGATTTTTACATGCCTTTTCCATTTACATAAGTGATGGATTAAGTCTTGCCAGTGAATGAATGATTTTGCTGAAGGGAACAAAAAGAACCAGCACCTAAAACTTGGAAATCCTACCAACCTGCCTGGTTCCTGGGAGAGGTGTGGCTGGTGAGTGGCTGGAAGCAAAATGAGGGGTCAGGCCTTGGAGGTTCCATACCCAGCCCTGACTCAGTTGGTAATGCATGGAAAGTTTCTTACCCTCTTTGTGCCTTGGGTTGTCATAGTGGTACACAGTGGTACTTGGTTACCTCCAGGGCATTTAGGAGATTTATGAATATGAGGCTTGAAAAGTACATTGCTATCAGACTATGAGGGATATTACTGTCTACAGATGCCAAGAAGCATTTGTAGCCTCAGCACTCCTGGTGAAGGCTGAACACAGAAAATTTTTAGAAATAATAATAATAACGATAATGAAAAAGGAAGTTGTTAGATTTTCCCAAACCTGCAAAAAGATATTATGCAGTTGTTTTTCAAGGCTTTGGGCCATAGTTTAGAACATTTAGTTTAACCATAGGTAACCTTATCCTTGTAGACTCCTTTTGCTGCTGCTGGAGAAAAACAACCATATTCTACTCCTTGCTTGTTATATGTCATTTACAACAGAGTCACTGTACACAGAAAAGCAGTGCAAGGTGAGGTGTCAGGCAAATTCATGTTTCAGCCCCCAGAAGGAGAGACTGGGGAGCAGCACAACTTTCTTCACAAGACAAGCTGCTTCCTCAGCAAGCTGGGAGAAAAGTGTTCAAGTCAAAATCTTCAACTAGAAAATCATCCCTTTAAATGTTAGAACTGTGGGCTCTAATTTTAGGATTTTTAGGTTTAACTGACTGACTGTAGTCATTACAATACTCCATTTTTAGGCACTGCAGGTACTGTAAGTCTGATCCTCTTCTAACAGCCTGTTGCTAGGAAAGGCTGTGTTTGATTCCTTTTCAGGCAGTTCAGATGGCAGAGAACAAAGTCAAGCAGGCTCACAAAGCAGAACTTACCTGAGAAACATTCCCCAAGCTGCACTTGTGCTCTCTGTCCCTTTTTTGACTCACAGGAGTGGAGAACAAGCCTGGCTGGGGCTGTGATGGAGGAGTGAAGTGGCAAAGAATAGTGTGAGGCTTTGATTGCTGCTGGCTGAGTGCTACAGACGTTGGGGTCTGACTGTCTGGAGAGTGGCAGGCTGAAAACTGGGAACAGCTTTTCCTCCAAAGTGAGCAGCAGGATTTACTCACAGGCTGGGAGGCAGGTAGGGCTGTACAGCCAAATTCACTGCTGTAATGGCCCTGCAGTTTGGGGAGACAGGACTGCACGTCCTGTTGGCATCAGAGGCTTGTGGCAAGTGGGGAAATGCCACAGCACAGTCTGTAAATCTTCCCATCCTTCCTGATTATTCTTCATTTCTGGAAGGGCATCTGAGCCAATTACTCTCTTAAATAAACTCAAGTTTAGCTTGAGTGCCCAGTGAAAATTTGATGCAGTATGATGGGAACAGGCCTAATGAGGGAGCAGGAGATACAGGAGATGTGGGACTCGGTGGTGTGTCCTCAGAAGGGGCTGCAGCAGGAAGGTTTTGATTTTCAGACACACTCACACAACTGAGCCCAAATCCCTTCGTGCTGACCAAGGACTCCCCAGTTCCCACGGGGCTCCTGGTGAGGGAAGATTCTCCTGTCCAGGTTCAGACAGGCATCCCAGGAAGCCTGGCAGCAGGACCCATGCTACAGGAGTTAAATAAGAATAGTGGAGCATCTGCTGACACTAATAATACAATTCAGACTTGAAATTCAGAGTTAAGGGAAGCTTTTGACATGTTCTTCCTTGTAGGTAGCCACTAGAGACATGGAAATAAAAACACACACAGAAAAGTCAGAAATTTCTTGTTGCTTTAGGCTTATTTTAATTTGCTGCTCAGTAGGGAATGTATCAGCCCTTCACTTTGCTGATGTAACTAAAATTATTACTTCTTCAGCTTTGAAGTTTAGGGTTTTTTTGTGGTAGCTCTGGAGCTAAGAACCTCAAAAGAATGAATACGCCACGTTCCAGCAAGTTTAGCTATTATTGCTTGGTTTATAACCAGGAGTGTGTGTGAAAAAAGGGATAAGTCTGGGTCAAAGACCTGAACTGAAGTGTCCCTTAGCACGTTGGTGGTGCTCAGGGTCATTCATGAGAAGGATTTTGGTGGGAAACAGGGATTTGGTGGGCTGGTGTTCAAATCACTGGATGATAGTTTGGAACCAGCAGTCTGTGGGTTTTTCCAACAGTAAAATCCAACAGTCTTAATCCTCACAGCACCTTTGCAATAGGAAAGGGTGACTTGACCTTGATGCAATTCCATTGAACGGATGGTGTTTCACTGTCTGTGATCCTGGAGTGAGAAAGTCTGGTCTGGCTGCTGTGTCCTGCTCTTCAGGGTCTCCCTGAGAAGCCTCAATCCTAGGAGTTGGGAATGTGAGCCTGGAATCAGAAATCAAACAGATCCTTGGCCTACTTTGGGGCTCCAGCACACTCAAAACCAGGCCCAGGATTGTAATCTCTCCTGCTGTATCTTCTTGATTTGTAGAAGGAAAGATCAGGGAAATTTTATGTGTGCACTTGTCTGTTTATGCCTTGCTAAAGCCTTCCTCAAGTGTCCATTCATTTTGTATTTGATGTGTTTGAGCATTTCCAGCACACTCACAATGATTTCTCTTGTCTGAAACAGGATTTTCAAATTCCTCTTCCACTGCAATGATCTTTGGGTTTTCTGCCAATTTGGTGCATTAGGCAAAAGGTGCACGATCTCCACACTCCTTTCCTTCTTCCAGCAGTGGTCATTCTCTGATTATTTAATGTGCTCCCTTCCCATGCTGCTGGGGGTCTGCAGTTTTGTATCTGTCACTTCAACACACAGATTTTATTTTTTTTTCCCACTCCACTTATCTACTGATTTTAGTAGTACTGGGAATCCATCAAAGAAAATGAATTCAGTTTAATATATTCCATGTGTTTGTTAGAAAACCCTTTGTTGAGTTGGAATAATTGGAAATAGTTCATTTTATCACCACTGTCAGGAACTGGCTCTATCATTTTGAGTCAGATATAGAGATCTAAAGGTAAGTTGAAGCCAGTAGCTTATTGGACTATATACGTGATGGAGCCAAAATGGTGATAAATTGTTCATAAACCACATCACAGAATGCTTCTTATTTTGTCTTTGAATTACATCACTGTCTCCCTAATTGGCTTTGATATTGCTGTGCTTATTTTAGGACACTTCTGATGAGTGAAGAATTTTTCTTTCTTCCACTTCAATATAAATGTATTATCTGTAGTTCTGATGCACTCTCTTCAAATTTTATTCCAATGCTGTGGAGGACATTAAACCAATTTAATTGCATTAGTTTCTGCCTGTCTGATTTCTGCCCCAATTCTTGGGGCATGAAGCAAATCATTACTCAGAAGTAAACTGAAGAAATAAATATAAAATATCTATTAAAATACTTTCTGAAAAGTAAATGTCAGGTCCACGCACGTGTTTTGCCCTCAGCTGGTTCACTGGGCTCATCTCTGCTGAGCAGAGGTGAAGTTTGTCCTCACACCGAGCACAGATCCAGCTCAGCCGTCAGCATCTGACACAAGGCCCTCACAGGCAGCAGAAAATCCAGCAGGATCAGCTCCAGGCCCCACACACAGACACCTGAGTGTCCCAGCCTGGGAGTGATGCTGGCTTTCTCTGCAGGCTGCTCTTCCCCTGCCCTGTAACCCCTGTGCTCCCGGCCCCTCCGTGTCCCAGGAGGGGCAGCAGGTGAGTCCCCACCCTCAGCCAGCCAGGTGGCTCTGGAGCCCCTACAGAGCCAGCTGAGAGGGAAGGGAACCCCTTCAAGCAAACACCTGCAGCTGAGCTGATTTCATCCTTTCACCCTTGGTTGGGCATGTCTTGCACCAAACATAAAATTTTGAGGCTCTGGAGGCCCAAACACAATAGTTTAGTCGAGGAAATGTTGCCTTTTCTTGTGGACGCACAGGAAACCTCCTGGCCACCTCAGAGCACGCTGAGATTCAAGGGTTAAGCAGTGCTGGAGAGCAGACAGGCTGCAGCAGCTCTGGGACTTGAATTTAGGCTGCCTGGATGTCACCTGCAGGTCTGATCAAGGGAAAAGGTGTGTTTCCCATCCATCACCACTGCTTTCAGAATCAAGTGTCCTCTGTTGGGTCTGGGAAGAGTGTCTGGAAGTCTCACTCAGTTTCTGCACATTTAGGGATGGACACATCATGTGGCAAAAAGATGAAGTATTCAGAATTTATTGTACCAACACCTAAGAAAACATAATGATGAAACTATTGCAGCCAAAGAGAGACAGCTGCAGTCAGCAACTCCTTAGAAAGTTGTGGTAAAGTCAGAAAATTCCCTTTGTGTCTGGCTGAAAGTGGGAATACTGTGGGCTGACCTCATCCTGCTGAGCTCTGCCAACCAACAGAGAGCAAGGAGTCAGGAAACCACTGATCTCCTTAGTTTGTTAGGCATCTCTCCTCTCCTCTCCCATTGCTTTCATCCCCATTTTCTATGACCTCTGAAGGGCAAGGTGCCTGACTTTTTAGTCTGTGGTGTCCACTGCCACCACTCTTCCCTCTTCTGCTTCACTGCAGGATTTTACATTTGCTTTATGCCTTTTAAGGCAACTTGAGTTCCTCATGTGGGGAGCAGCCCTATTCTGAGTGTGAGACTTGCTTGGCTCAGATGTTTTGTGAAAGGAAAGGAACAGATTTTTGCATGGTTTCTCACTACCTTTACTGTTCTTGCACTGCAGAGGTTGCAGCTCATGAAAGGCCTTGAAGAAATGAGGAGTCGAGTGTTTTTTAGGGATAAATATGTAGCCCACACTTGGTCCTGTGGGTATTAAAGAAGGTCAAGGAAATCTGAGAAGTATTTGGAGTCCAAGAAGGGGAGCACTGGAAAGGTGAGGAGCAAAGCAGGTACAAAGCAGATTGTCTCCAGAGGGACCAGGAAGAATATGTAATCCTTTTACAAAATAGCAGGTCTGTTATCTTCATAGTGCTTCACTTTAGAGTGGCATCCTGGCTTTCAAAAATCCTTTGTAAATTGAACTTGTGCAGATGTGTGCCCTAGGAAAGCTCTCAGGAAAACAAATAGGTGGCTTTCTGTCCTGTAAATACAGTCAGCCTGCATTTTCCTTCTGAAAATGATGCAGAGTTCAATAGTTCAACTGCATCAGAGTGGCGCTCACATTATTTATTTCAGCCCTTTAAGATGAGCTTGACACAAGATATTAATTACTGAGAACAGTCTCTGTGTCAAACACATAATCGACACAGAAACATGACTCTGGCAAGTGGAAAGGAAACCACTATTTGTAAACTTCTCGTCCCAAAAGCTACCTCCTTTCAGGGGTAATTTCTGGGTGTCACTTCCAGCCTGTGTTTGCCACAGAG
Organism: Chaetops frenatus; assembly: GCA_013400775.1. Classification (NCBI taxonomy): domain Eukaryota; kingdom Metazoa; phylum Chordata; class Aves; order Passeriformes; family Picathartidae; genus Chaetops; species Chaetops frenatus. The sequence goes on from VZTR01007161.1 coordinate 71,799, forward strand.
TGAAGGAATTTATGGTCCAGAACTCTTGATTATAAAGAGATTTTAGTAAGGGTGTACCTCAGCCCAGAACAATTTGTAGGGAGCAGTGTCACTCTGAGGATGGAAGGACTCCTGGCTCACACAGAATCGTGGGGAGAGCCACAGGCCAGTTCAGGGAAGGACAGGGATGACAGGACCCCCACTGCACTGTCAGGTGCACAGGACATCACAGCACCCTCTGGTCCCTCCATTCTTTCACAGATCTAACACTTGACTCCCTCATGTGTGCAATGGGATGGACACTGTGCAGGTCACCTCTTGAGCTACAGAGATGAGGGGCAGCTAGAGGGAACCTGGTTTTATAGGGCCCAGGATCCCCACTGTGATGTAGCACTTGAGTTAGCTATTTATTTTAGTTTTCCTTTTTGAGCTCCCCTGTCAATGTAGAGAGAGCCAGGAGATGCTCTGGCTGGCCCCTGGTGAGGCATCAGCTCCAGCACAAGGGAGGTCTGTGCTGTGCCATCCCAGGGTGATTAATGTGGGGCTCTTGGGCACATCCACATCTGAAATGCTAACAGAGATTTTCTTGGAGAGGGGGAATTGTGTGGAGCCACACTCAGCTGAGTTTGGTCAAAGCAGGGAGGGTTCTGGATGGCATCTCCTGCTCTCCATCTCCACTAATTGACAGTGTGTGTTGATAGGAAATTTTGAGAAGAATTTGATATGAGAAGTTATAAGGTAAATGTCTGCAACTGAGTTGCCATATATCCTCCACCCTGATGAACTACCTGTGTGCCTTCCTGATGCCTTTGGGTGGAAAGCCAGAGTGCATCTAGTAAATAAATTGCTTTCCACCACTGCCTTCAAGTCTGCTTCCTTCAAATGAGCACGGACATGAAACACAGCTGTGAACCTATGCCACAATTTTTCATTTTAATTTTTGATTTTATCCAAAGCAATAGTCTTCCCAAGGCTTGCTGCATCACAGTTCAAAGGTGTTCAATAGAACATTAACTATTGCTGGTGCAGTTCCTCAGATTTTTGGCTTGCTGGGAGAGCTGCTCGTGGTTGCTTTGCATTCAGAGCTTGTTGTGTTGCTTGGGCTCATTCTGCTCCCTCACAGATTCATATTTAAGTGTGGTCATCTCTCAGGAGGCAGGGTAAGTTAACCTGCTGAAAAAGCAAAGAGCTTTCTCTCCACAGAATGAAATTGCAAGTCTCTTCCAATCTCATTTATGTGGCTGTTATACCAGTGTGGACACCTGATTTACGACGCTGCCTGATTTACAGCTCGCCGAGACCAGATTTAGCCCTAAGAGTTTTTTGAGTTAATGCAAGTGGAAACATAGCTGGGGAAAAAAAATGGGAAGGAAAATGCACTGTAATGTCTGCTAATGAGAGGAATAATTATGGGTAACTGGTGATCCAATACATAACATCACTGAGCTGAAATAGGGACATTTGGATTTATGTTCAGGTCGTTAGGGCACTGCAGCACCTCTCTGATGGGGAAAGGCTGAGGGAGCTGAAAAACTTGTCAGGCAAGTGCAAACCCTCTTCCTTTTGGGTTGCCAACCCAATGGGAGTAAAGAGAATTCTGGCATGCTCTAGTCCTGAAGATGTTTGCTCTAGCAATACACTGCCTGGATGACTCTTGCTTTTTATTTTTTATTAAGATTACAGTGCATTGTCACCTAATCCATGAGGTCAGGAGTCCTAAGTTAAGTAAATAAGCACATTTTCACATCTACTTTTAACAAAAAAATATCTGCTAAGATGCTTTTCTATGGGAACAGATGGTTCTATCATTTCTGTGTCTGCAGAATGTCTTGTTTTGGTAAGATATGGTCATTATCTCTGTTGGTTTTGTTAAGCTTTTGCATTCTGTCAGTTTTCACCATTATCACATCTTGGGTTGCATTGGAACCCAACCCTCTGACTGCAAAAAAGTGGCTCTACCAATTATTTTCACGATTTCTTAAAATACTTGCAGCTTTCATTCCAATTTGCAACGAAATAGCGAAATTTCCTGTGCCTAGAAATTGTCATAAGCTGTCATTTTAAAGCAATGGGCCAAGGAGATACAATTTAAAGCACACGATAAATAACTTGCACGCACTGCCTGCGCTGGAAGAAGATGGATTGTGTGTGTTTCCTTCTCTCATCTTTGTCTTGTAGACCATCTTGCTTGATGGGCTGCCAAGCAGGGGCTGAAATGTGCTTTAGACAGCCTTCAGTGGTGCTGCTTTTCCCCTTCCTGACCAGTGGGATTTAACTGGCAACGTTTAGCACAGAACTGCACACTCCATTTGGTACAGCTTCAAGAGCACGATAATTACAGGAATAAATCACCAGTATCTGCACAGTGTTTGCAGAAACTAAGATTATAAAGCACTAGAGAGCTGCAAGCACTGGCTGCTAGAGGATGCTGCTGGAAGGTAGTCTGTCTCTGAAGTTACCTCCCTAAGGAAGAGAGTTAATTATGATAATTATATTCCTATTCTTTCACTTCTTTGGGACCAGAATTTTGGAAGTGGGTCTGAGTTGTGGTTTAGGTGGACAATTCTAGAAATGACCCCAAATAGAGAAACTGTGGTATACAAGACACCACCTTCCAGAGATGGCAGCGTGGAGGATACTTTTCCTCTCTCAAACATAATTATGTCTTATCTTAGAAAATACTCCAGATCATTGTTCCTGCAGAAAGTAAAGGAGTTTAAAATGTCCCAAAAGTGCTTATGTCTGCTATGTAAAGTTCATTTTTATGCTCTTTGTCCTCTTGAAGGAGTCACAGCCAGCCCAAATTTACAGACAGATTCAATACACAATAAGTTTAGTTTGGATTGATTGGAAACTTGCAAGCTGGGCCCTCTTGCTGACCATCCTCCCCTTGTTCCAACCACGGCAATACTCAGTATTAAACAACACATATTTGTGGAAGGTTCCTCCAGCTTGTGGCTCTACTCAGTTCCACCAAAGAACTCTCCAGGAAACTTCCTGGTGTGTGTACAGACACCCAGCTTTGGGGATTTTTTTGGCTTGACATGGATTAAAGAAAAGAAAGCCTCAGCTACTGAATAGAGGTAAATTTATTATGGACAGTTACAGACATTACTCGTATGACTTCAATCCTTGAAGGTTTATGGATAATTTCTGCATCTCCCTCATGTTTCTTGAAGGAGTTATAGAATCATAGAAACTGAGAATAATTTAGGTTGGGAGGGACTTTAAATATCAACCAGTTCCACCCCTGTCTTGGACAAGGACACCTTCTACTAGACCAGGTTGCTTAAAGCCCCGTCCAACCTGGCCTGGAATACTCCCAGGGATGGGGCAGCCACAGCTGCTCTGGGAAACCTGTGCCAGGGCCCCAGCACCCTCACAGCAAAGATTCTTTTCCCTAATATCTAGTCTAATCTAATCTTTCAATTTGAAGCCATTCCCCCTTGGCCTGTCTCTCCACATCTCTCTTGCATGCTCCCCAGGACCTGGGAGATTGTAATTGGGTCATCCCAAAGCCATCCCTGTTCCAGGCTGAGCAATCCCAATGCTCTCAGCCTCAGGGTCTTAGGCAGCCCTCAAGCATAAGGAGTGAATTTCTGAATTTCTGCTGTTTTCAGTTGATTACAGCAGCTGGGGAGTGCCACTGGCCTGTTGGTACAGATTTAGCCTGCCTTGCCAAGGAAAAGCTTGTTACCTGGGTGAAGCTGTGTGGTCTCCAAATAAAACATGTCATAAATGAGAACAAATGCCCAACATTTATATGACCAGGCTGGCTATTTTCCTTCTGCAATAAATACCAATGCTGAAAGGCAAACAAGAAGCAGAATCTATTCTGATCTCCAAAATTTAGGATAACAGAGTTTCCAAACTATTTAAATTTGGAACCACTCAAATGCTAAAAAGACATCAAAAAACCAATATAAAATATTTTATAAATCTAGTCCAATATGGCTTATTCATTTTGCTTTGATTAAAGTAAGAACAAATCTCTTCTGACATTTTCAAAACAAAATGGGACAACCTCAATAAGTCATTTACTTTTTTTCTATATAATAATAGTTTGAAAACAGTATCCAGAGAAGCATTTCACTGGCAGTGAAACTGCAGGGAAAATTTCTTCTGGCTAAAATATTTCAACCAGCTCTGGGATTGAAAATTTCTGGTTTAACATTTATTTTACAGACAGATCTATTTTTGTGCAGGACCACCTGGTTGGTGAATAACAGGAAATAAAACCAACATGTACAAGTCTGAGAACAAAGGTTTCTGTCACAAATAAATCAATGTCCCAGCAGCATATACATGGAAAGTGGAAGAGGAGAGACCTTAAGGCCCTGGTCATGTGATTCTATTAGGACTCAGGTCATGCGATTCTATTAGGACTCAGGTCATGCTGATATATGAAAAATGTTGTCAGGGAAGAATAATTCACTTTACTTTGGACTAGATGGATTAGGAAATATGGAGTCTTGCCTTAGTTTTTAGAGCTGGTATTTCACGTGCATGTGAAATTTGAAATTCTCTGTGTCACTCATGAATGAAGGTGTAGGGAAGAGAAAATCTAAGGCTTAGACAAAACTTTCAAAGGGGCTGGTGGCACTGGATTGCAAATAAAATCTTGTTTTTGCAAGGGTAATCCAGAAACATCTGTGTCTTTTTGATGCCTCTTCAGAGCTGGGCATCCAAAGAGTGAGGAACACATCCCAGTTTAGTAGACCTTTGTCTTAGTGATTAATTCTAAACTCTTTCTGGAGGAGAAAGTGAGCACCAGAACTGAGGTGGGGATTGGCCTCTTCTCTCAGGCAGCCACCAACAAGATGAGAAGAAATGGCCTCAAGCTGTGCCAGGGGAGGCTCAGCTTGGACATCAAGAGAAATTTGTTCATGGAAAGGGTTGGTGAGCATTGGAATGGGCTCTGGTGGAGTCACCATCCCTGGAGCTGTTCAAGAAACACCTGGATGTGGCACTTAGAGCCAGGGTTTGGTTGACAAGGTGCTGATCACTCAAATACCGGGCCTTGATCAAACATTGGATGCTCTTGCAGGTCCTTTCCCACCTAAATGATTTTATGATCCTGAGATTCTCTGGACAAAAGGAATTGTGGATTTGTAAGTAATTTGGCAATCTGGTTTACAAGAACAAGTAAGCAAAATAAATACGACCTTTTTACAGAACATTTTTAGCATTTAGCTTTGCTATTTTCAGACACCTGATTCTACGAACCTTTAGTTTTTGCCCAGAAATGGACTTTACCAAGATTATTAGCATGGTGTCAAGTGACATCAAGGGGTCATTTGGAGAAAATTTCCCATCAAAGCAGTGGCCTTGGGCTGCCCTGCAGACCCCCAGAGGCTGAGACTCACAGAACTGTGGTAAGAGCTCAGGACTGACCCGTGGTACTGAACTAAAAATGAAGATTCATAAGCGTGCCCACTCTGTGCATGTACTTTGTGCAGTCCATCAAACACCACCCACTGCCCGTGATTCCACCAAGCCAAGTATTTGGGAAACAAATTCTTAAAACTGCCCAGGATTTCTCTACTCCCTTGGACAGCTGTAGCTGTTGGCATCAGCCAAGACATTCCTAAATATATTGGAGAAGAGCTAGTTCCAGTAAGCCTCATATTGTAATTTTAACCAATCCACGGTCCTGACCATCAGTGTTTGTTTCAGAAACATCCAAGAACTTTTGTAAAATGCATGTGGGACATGTTCTGGGGGAGTGGGTGAAAAACAGGCTTGGTAGATGAACACCCCTGAGCAGCCTCCCCTAGGAGACTCTTCTTGACCATGGGAATGTGGGACTAAGTCGATTCCAGGGATATTTCCAGCCTCATCTATTCCATAAGCCTATGGTTCTGTTTGGTTGCAACAATATTGAAATATTTGTTCTGAAAACACTTATGTGTGTTGGTTTGCCATTGGATTTTTTTTCCCCCTCAGTACATCCTTATGCTCATAATCTGGTTTCAAGTTGCTAAAGTGCAATTTTCTAGTGTAAAAACACTTTCACAAAACTTTCAGTGCTTTAATTCCCAGAGTTGTTGTGTGAAAAGCTTCCACATCCATAATAAACTGCCCAGCTCTGGAGGCAGAGACACCAGTGCTTGAAACATTGCTGTCTACACCAGTTCTAGATCCCTTCCAAGTCTGATGTACTCCTAACTAGATCCTGTGCATGTTTTCCATGGAAGCTTAGGACAAAATAGATGCTATAAATTCATATCAGTTATTCTTTATGAAGATTGTTGCTGCCTCAAAGCCTCAGAATTCAGGTGACAATTAATTGCAGGAATTTTAAAATTTTCATCTCTATTTTTCACAAGTATTTTAGATGTAATAAACCCAGTAACTAAACTAATGTCATGACATCCATTTCCCATGTTTCCCTTGTGTTGCTTTGGTGGTATTGTGCATCTTCAACCCTGTTTTTCAGCTGTTAAGGTTGTATTCCTGAGTTTGTAACAGCATAGAAGTGAACAGCATCCTGAAAGTGCTGTTAGAAGTTGTGAATTGAAATCACTTATAGCACTTGTTGTATTTGTATTCCTGATTTGCTCATCAGGTTTTTCTTCAGCCCTTCAACTATGACACGTTGAAATCATTTGAGGAGCAAGTATTAGACAGGGGACATCTCTCTGTCTTTAGAGGTTTTAAAAAAATCCAGCTTGTCTAGGAAGTAGGAATATTGGCACATTCTGGCAGCCTTTCTTCTGCCACAGTGTTAATTTCTACCCCTTTGCATCTGATAATTTAAAATAAAAAAGGTCAGAAGTTCCCTGCACCTTTGGAAAAAAATACTGACAGGGTTTAGTGCTCTGTGGTAATGGGATGGCTTCAGATCCATCTGAGAAATGTATTTCTGTGTTGTTAGACATGATCTTCCATGGGACCTTGCTTCCAGGTCCTGTGAGTGGGACCTGCAAGTGTGAGGGGCTGGAGACCAGCGCTGCTGCTCACAGAGCATCCCAGGAGAGAGTCTGCTCCCATCACAGCAAGGCATCTCCTGGATGCTTCCATCACCTAGAGAGGACTGATTCCACCAAGACATGAAGGGATCTATTTTATTTCTTCCTTTGTAGCACAGAGATGGCTGTGGCAGCTCTCCAGGTCTTGTCTCGTTCCAAAGGGCAGAAACCCTGGAAAATGGAGCTGCTTTACTTACAAAAAAATTCACAAAAAAAAGATAGATGTCAATGCTGTAAGGTTGTTAGGTGTAGCTCTGAACTGAGCAGGCATTTCCAGAGAGAGCCACTGCCCCCATCCCTGATTTTTAGATGCTTAGCCAGTCTTTGGTAGGAATGAGAGTCCTGGTACTGGGAAGAGCAGTTTTGCTGTAGGGCAGAAGAGGAAATGTCAGGAGGTGGCTGGAAGAGAGTGATAGCACAGGGTTACTGTTGAGCAGAACTTCTCTGACTTTTAATTTTGAACTTTGGGTCAATTTTTGATTTGTCTCCTGCTCTGCTTACCCTGTCCCATAGCAATGAAGCAGCTTTAAATGCTACTGTAAAAGCAGCAAGCTCACCCAGGAAAAGGTTCCCTTTCATACCTTGCAAATTCAGACTATGGGAAGCTTTGGCTCAGTCCCTTTCTGTCATTTTTCAGATATCAGTACATTTATTGCAATCCATCCCACTTCAGCTACTGAATCCAAAGTTTACAGGGATTCAGCAGTGCTTCCTGTCCCAGTGTGCTCACATTTCCATGTAAAATTCCATTTGTATCAGTCATGGATCAAAATGACTGATACAAATGACACTCAAAATGTCACTTTACAATTTTTGCAGTTGCCCTCCTGTGAATTTTCCCTTCCCACTTTGAATTTCTTCCAGACATTTCAGTCTCTTTGAAACCTCTGTTTTTATGGGAGCAGTAGTGCTTTTCCCAACAGGTAAAATTATTTCCATTCCAGGTATTTGCTGAGCAGTTAATAACTATGTCTTATAAATCAAATGACCTAGCACTTTCTGAAAAGCAATGGAAACTTTTTGAACGGTGGGAATGTCAGTATTTTAATTAAATGCAAAATAATACTCATTACATCTAACAGTGCAAGTAGAATAGGCTTACCATTTATCCAAATAAATGAGCAAACAGTCCAAATCCCAAAGCAACAGAATGAAATCGAATTAAGCTGCCTGTGATGGTCTCCCCCCTAAAATAATCATTCCTGGTCACTGTATCACAGGTGCTTCCATTTTTCAATTTATTTCTTAATTACATTTTCCTTTCAGAATTTTTTTCTCCGACTTCAAATGCCATAATTCATCTATCACTTTTCCTTCCTTTCTAAAAGTTACCTTGGACTCAGTCAGAAATGGAAGAGGGGGAGCAAGCGGGAGCTCTGATTGAAATGGAAAATGGCATCACTGGATTAATGTGCAAAATAACAAATGCAAAATTTTCCAAAAGGTAAAGAATTTAAAAAAAAAAANCCATGAGTACAGAATATCAGCAAAGTACCCTCTGGTTGAGTCAATTTTACCCTGCACATTATTAAACTTCTTCCACAGAGGAGACACTGAAGGTTTGGCTTGCAAAGCACAGAGGGATGGGTGACAAGGCACTGCTGCAAGGGGGACTGAGGCTCTCAGGGGCAGCATTTGGGCACCTCTGGAGAGCTGCAGGCAGGGGATCCACAGCCAGGAACTCACTCCTGCAGTGAAATCTTGAAGTGGCTGTGCTGTGTCACTGCCCTGTGCAGGGACCTCACTCTCCAGCATCACATTTGCAGTGTAGTCCAGCCCCACAGAGATGTCCCACCCTTTGTCAGGTTCCTAGGGAATATTTGTGCTGCTAAATGAAAGGCATGGGACCAGTTTAAGTGCTGGACATCTATTGTCGATGTTGCTTAGCTGATAATTCACTTTTCAGCTCTGTTGTACACTCATGCAACTCATTTCTAGACAAACTGAGGACAGAAAGGGTGAGCTCCAAACAGCAGAGATGTGAGGCAGCTGCTTCCACCCCTGCTTGGTGGCTGAGGCTGTTTCCTTCAGCAGCACAGACGTGGCCTGAGCAGCTTTCTGGAGGAATTGGTGTTGGTGTTGTATCCCAAAATAATGCTTGCTGTTCTTTAGAAAGTTACTGGTGAGGCATTGAGTCTGGGGTCACTGCTCATTCAGAGACTTCCCAAAGAGACACGTGGAGCAGATTCTAGAATCAGCAGGGCCTGGGTTCTTTGAAGGGAGTGGGAGAATTTTCCATGGCTCCAGAGGCTCCCTATCTGACCATGGCTGCAGAACAGCTCCAGGGATTGGGGCTGTGCATGGTCTTCTAGGAAAATGTCCACAGGGTTTCTCCACATCAGCAAAAGCCTTCTGCACATTGCCTGGCTGTGTCCCAGCCAGCTGGAGGAAAGCAGAATTTTTGAGCAGCCCACCATCACATGTTTCTGTCTTTTCTGTCCTGTTTGCATCCCACAGGCACTGAGCTCTATTGAGATGTATTTTTACTAACAGAATCTGAAAGCCTAATAGGAGTGACTTCTCTGTCTTCATCAGCAAAAAATGCATGTATAATCTGATATGAAAACTACTAATCCATTAGGACTTGGACATTTCATTAGCATGGAGAGAGGAGCTTTTATTGCCTGCTCAAGCTCACAAACTTGTCTCCAGCTGGAAGGAAGTGGCATGCAGTTTGAAATCCTGGAGTTGGGTAGTACATGTGCTGAGCTGCCACATCAATCTCACTTGGCCCAGGGGGATGCTTGCAGCACTGTGCTAAGCCCACGGTAAAGGTCGCACGAGGAGAGATGCTCCTTGTCATGCAGCTCTGCAGCAGCAGCAGCTCTGCCTCTGCAGGCTCTCTGCTGGGAGCTGAAGCCTTGCTTGGGAAAGTGCTACTTGGGCTGGGACAGTTTCTAAGCTGCTGACCAGCTAAGCTGTTGCCCTGGTTTTGAAAGCCTTCTGAAAAGTTTATATTCTTGAGTCAGATTTTCTCATGCATTGTACTAAAAACACTGGGTTTATTTACATTCCTTCTTGGAGAAGGGAATCTGATGGACTGGTCACTTCACCAGTCTGGTTGAGAGGTGGGATTTCATCTTCCAATCCTCTCTCACTTTATAAACCCTGTAAATTGTGTATCCATAATAAACAGGTCCTCTTTTTGGGGGCCTCAGCTGTTCTCTGGATAATGATGAAACCATGCCCTTCTTTCATGCCCTGTTACTACACTAAGCTGTTCCCCAGAGCATGGAAAGGGAGAAAGGAAAGGAAAAGTAATTTACTGAGAGTTATAGGTGAGAATGTACCTGGGCTTTCCACCCAACAGCCGCAATTCCTGCCTTAGAGTGATGAACAGTGTGTAATTCACAGGAGGAAATCCTGTGTCCTTTCTTCCCACTGTCACTCTGCCTGTCCCTGTCGTGCTCTGCTCATGGTCACTTTGCCTCTGTTTCACCCTCACCAGTGCTCTGCCTCCCTGTCTTCTCCTTGTCCCTTCTTCTCTCACTGACTCTGCATGTGCCTACCTGGGCTTTCCAGCTTCACTGCCCCTTCTCTTACATGGTTCAACAAGATTTATCCTCCTTCTCCCTTTTCCCAGGCTTAGGAAGGGCTCTTCTGTGCTGGCTCTTCTTCCTAAACTGTGGAGAGCACAGATTTGAGCCTTGAGTGAGGGCACAACTTCAAAGCGCTCCTGGAGAGGACAAGGAGGTTCAGGGCTGGCTCTACCCCTGGAAAGAAAAGTCCAGTCTGGTCTTTTCTCCTCCTGAAGCTTATGTTTCATCCAGTGGTAGAAAAGATTATTCATTGGCTAGTACTGTCACAACCATGTTGTAGAACCACTGTAGGAAGACTTATGCATAACACTGGGTTTTACAGAGGGTTTTCTGTTGTCCTTCAGCCAACCCTAACCCTAAAGTTGAAACTTTACCTTCAGTTTTACCTTTAACTTGTCCTGAGCAATCTGATAGCAGAAATATGCCAATGCAGTACAACTCTGTGAGCTGATAAAGCCAAAACCAGTCCTGATCCACAAGCAGGTGATCCATTAAGAAAAAGGCAAATGCTCAGTGTATTTCTCTGACCACTTCAGCTGTTACACAATAATTATATGCAAATCCAGGGTTATTTCTCACAGCTGGCACAGCCTGGCTTAGATAAATATAAAACTTGCTTTAAGGGAATAGCTCTTAATTGGGTTAGGCACAGGGTTTTAATTAGATTTACGTAAATGCACAAAATGCATCGCAGAAATCAATAACCTGGAGAGCTTCTTTGGGCTTATTGTTTAAATCAGCAGCACCAACTCAGCTGAATTCAACGGGATATTTACATACCCCATCCCTCCAAAAATGGCACTTTTTACATGACTGAGAGCATGTTTGAAATGTGCTGTGCTGCCCCACGTTTGTGCCCTTTTTTATCTGTCTGGCCACTTGCAGTTCGGGTGCTTGCAGGCAGAACCCTGTCAGCACAGAAGAAGAAGGCAGGAAGTATTTTAATTAAGGAAGAATTTGAGGTTTAAGCTAAAAGCTGAGCTATCCAAACAGCTCAGGTTCACCCTGTAGGCTGACATGAGGCTATCAGTTGCTGAAGTTGAAGCATTTCCCATCCCTGCAAGTGGTAGCAATGGTAAAGAGGGAAGCAAGGTCTTTTTGTTGTGGATAGAAGTAAAAGCCTGTGAGCTATACATATCATGTTTCAGAGACAGGGTGTGCTGATTTTCTGTAAAGGACTCGAGAAAAAAATAATTGTTTCATTATTTATTTCAACTGAGAAATAGATATTGTTTAAAAATAATTGCTTTATTATTTACTCATAAAGACTTCCTTGCCTCTATTCATCAACTAAGAGGAAAAAGACAGAGAGAAAATGGTATTATCAGATAATTCTTAAATGGAACAAGTTTAAGTGCAGTGTGAAATGGATTTAAAATACCTTGGAGTTCCAAATAGCTATGCACTGCATTTTCTAAGGAAAAAAATTAATACATTTTCTCTTCTTTTCTGCTTTTTCTTCCTACCTCAGTATGGTCTTGTTGACACTGCTGCTTTTCCACAGCTTAAGGAGGTTTCTTTCCTTAGGAAAATTTATGTAAAATAAGGGTGAGTCTTCTAGCACAGCTTGGTATTGAGTTCACTTGCAGTCAGTGAAAAACCACCACCATCAAGTGCTTCAAAACCCTTAAACTATCACTTGACACAGGGAAAACTGTCATTTTCCAGGAGCACCATCAAGTGCAGCGTTATGCACCCACAAGGGAACTGCCAGGGTTAGAGAGCTTGTGCAAGGTCCATTTCTGCAGACATTTTGTGACATGGTCTTTAATTAACTGATCACCATCTAATCCTCCTGACTCTTCAGCCCCTGAGTGGACACAACTCTTGTCTCCTCACTGGGCAGAGTGTGGTTTCAAGCCTTTTTACTGCTGCTCCAGAGTCCCAATACATTGCTCCTCACCAACTGAGATTATCACTCTAGTAACATAACCAGATTTTGGGGTATCTGAAGATGTTCAGAGAGTCCTAATGGAAATTTCCAAAGTTTCATTGTTTTTCCCTGGAAATCCCAACTAGATCCTTCTTCTCTTCCATCCAGAAACCTGAACTGTTCAGCTCTCCACCTCCAATCTGTTTTCTTGTTCTCTTTTTTTTATTAAGTCGTTCAATCCTGTCTTAACCCCTTCTCCCAAGCTCAGACCCTGCTTGCCTCTTATTCTTTCTCCATTTTGTCATTTTGATGGCTCATCCTCCCAAACTCATCTCCCCCTTTCCTCCCTGCCCCACCAGTGCTTCAAGTTTGGTGTGCTTTTCATCTCCTTCATCTTGTCCTTTCTGTCACTCATTTGAGTGCTGCACACTGAGATTCAGCAGTGATGGAAGAGAAATTCCAGCTCCACATTCACCACCCTGGCTGCAGCAGGAAAACTGCCACCTTCAAAAGTATCAACAGCCAAAGTCAGCAAAAAAAACACCAAACTGAGCCTCATAGCTGGGTAAATTTTCACAGCAGCAGAGAAAGGCAGAGCTGTAACCCCAAAGAACACACCTGCACTGGATTCAAATGTGCTCATGGTTTCTATTGAAACCAAGCAAAGCAAAACAAAACAAAACAGAAAGCCTTGCCAATATGATTTTCAGAGAGCAAAGGAAAAATGTGCTTCCTCTTCTCTTTGATTCTTGTTTCAAAACTCTACTTTTTGTTCTCAACCTTTTATGCCTAAAAAGAAAGGAGGAAAAAAACCTCCAAACCGTAACAATCAAAACAGAAACAAAAAGCCCAAGCAACCCTTCCTTATTCTCAGAGAGGAACAGATGGGGGCACCTGTCCTGGCTCTGTCTCCTGCCAGTCCCCCCTGCACCCCTAAATTCCTTATCAGTGTGGCTGTAGGAAAAGCAGAAAAGGCCTTGGCTCCGTGTGAGCCCTGCTCAGAAATACCAAAAACATCTCTCTATTAACAGCTCTGTGCTCAGCACAAATCCAAGACACAGCCCCACACCAGCCACTGTGAAGAAAATTAAATCTACCCAGCCCAAAGCAGCACACCTCAACAACATTTAATGGCAACACTGATTTATAACATCACAAAGGTTATGTTTAAACCTGATGAAAGAATGGAAATTGCCACTGTTGAGGGCTAACATTTCCATTCTGTCTGCAGTGTAGATGGAGTGAACAGTAGTGGTATGTTTGTACTTACAGGGGTAAGAAATAGGCTATCTGAGAACTAGGAAAACAAGCACTTTGTAGAAATAAAATCTTGGGACCAGCTAAGTTTTGGGTTTCCATGTTTGCTACTTATTTCAGTTGGTTTTCCTTTCTTACCTTTTTTATTTTTTTCTCTTGTTTTTCATCTTATGCTGTTCAAAGCAACACTGCAGCTCCAAAAAAAATAGGGTGAACTGATGGGTCTATCAGGACCTGTCTTTGTGAGAAATTTCTGCTAAGTGGACTGACACTGTAGCCAGAAGTATCCACATAAATACTGTTCACAAAAAATTAATACTTACATTTTTACCCCAATGGTAAAGACAATTAACACAGTTCTCTGCTTGAGCATCTTCATCAGACATGTCCTGAAAATTATCTTGGTTGTCTCAATGGGTTAAGAACTGGTGGCCAAAAGATGATTTGCAGGAAGGAAGATTTAAGGTGCCATTTGTACCAGTGCACAGTCTTGTGTTAATCAGAAAATTGACAGTCACTGAGCTGTGCTGGCCAGACTCTGAACATAACTTCTCAATTAGACAGATTTAAATCAGATTTAAATTTTAAACTATAGCTAAAACAGAAAGAGTCATTTTGACTTTGTAAGGAAGAATCAAATCATGACTTGGCCACGGATGCAAAATTTGCATTCATCAAGAAACACGCAAATACGTTAATAAAGTATTTCACATGAGAACAACAACCACTAGAATAACCAAAACAAAAAATGAAATTCTTTCCATTCAGCTTTTGAAAGAGCATGAAAGAAATTCCCTTGTAGAAACTTGAAAGTATGCCCAGGCAAGATATATATGGAAAGAAATCTAAATTTGAGGTAGGAACATGCATCTCATATAAAAATCTTGTGAGTGTTTTTGGTTTGGTTTTTGGTTTGGTTTAGGGTTTTTCAGAATAAAACATTCTTCAATGAATTTTTTAAGAGTCAGTTTATGCAGGGAAATGCTAATGTTATTGTGTAGAGGCAGCAGCTGGGCCAACTCAAATCAAGTTTGGACTGCATCCTATAAAGTCTGTCTGGAGGAAGCATATGCATTTTTGGTGCCTGGATTTGAAAATTAGTCTCTGAAATAACTTGGTTCAATATTTGGCAGACAGGGAACACAGAAGAAAAGCTGAATCTTCAATAAAACTGTCACTTGTATTCACAAGAGTAATATAGACCAAAGTGAGGTGCTTTGAAACTGCACAAAGGAGCAAACAGGAAGATGGAGCAGAAGACACACAAAACCACAAGAAAAGATAAGTAAGGGTCAATTTTGTGGCAGCATTGACAGAGTGCCTAAATGAAAAAGGAAATCAGTTCCACATGGCAGCTAGGAGCCAATAACAAATGAATTGATAAGAACAGGACACAGCAAAAGAAAGACGATCCTGGGCTAAGAACTTGAAGAAATGGCACAAGGAAATGGTCCTGGAGAAAATTGCTTCCCTATTAAACTGGAGAGTTCTGCTTACCTGTAGTACATAGGCAGCATACAAAGTGTATCCTGCCATCCTTCAAAATAAAGCTGAGTGGCCTGGATCAGCACTCTTTTTGTAATTAGTTTTGTGGTGAGAAGAGGGTTTTGTGAGGCTGCACAAGCCCACCTCCTCTGAGCCCTTGCTGGTGCACAGAAATGAGGTGAGCAGTCCAGCTGACCAGTCCAGGTGGAGCTGGACTGAGCTGTGCCTCCAGCAGCAGCCCGAGTGCTGGCCCTGGATTGTGGTGGTGATAACAGACTGAGCACTTCAAAACTTTCAAACTCTCAAATAATACCCCTCTCAAATTTCAGTTCTTAACCCTGGCTCACTGCAGCTGGAGCTGCTCTGACTGTACAGTAGGGCTGGATTTTTCCACTAATGTCTCATGGAAATCCATAATGCAAAATTTTCAAATTGGACAATTGAGATGATAAATTAATGTGATTGCAATAGTTTACCTGTGAGATGTTGCAGAGAAAGGAGCCTAGATTTCACACGTTTCTTTTTTACTCACTTTTCTGTGTTAAGAATTTGTACAGAAGGAGTCGGGCTCTCTGCAGTCATTGAGGTCTGAAAGCTACCCCTGACACTGGTCAAGGCATCCTGCAATATTTTCAGGAAATGTTTTCTCCTAGGTTATCACAACTCCTGACATTGGCCAAATCCTCCTGGAATACTCCCAGGAAAGTTTTCTTCCATGTTATCCCAGGGCCATAGGAATAGGAGCTGTTGGGAACCCTGTGGCTCATGGCATTTCCCAGGAGATGTCTAAATTGTGTCTGGTCAACTGTAGCAAAGCAAAAGAGATCAAAAAGATGGTGGTTAGGGAGTAAAATTAGCAGATCCTTGGCCACAAAGAGTCACCCTGATCAACCTGTCTCCCCATTTGCATAATGAAAGCCATATTGAGGCAGCAATTTATGTATGAAGATCACAGCCCTTCTTTGAATTGCTTTGGAAATTTGGCCTTGCACAAATTTCAAATAATGTCAATCTTTTAAGTGTCCCACAAAAGAAAATTAAGTTGAGCATGGTTTGAAAGTAAAATCCTTTAATTAATTTCTCCTCTAAGTTGATGTAACATTTTAAAGCAAGAATGAAATATTCAGCTTCAAAGACTCTTGAAACACTGGGGTGTGAGATAGCCTGATTTTTTCCTTCTGTTTTCTTCCAAAGATAAAATCTCTGCAGAGTCAACATGACTTTAATACTGATTCATACTTTTCTTAAGCTACATTTAGTTACATTCAGGTAACATTTTTTCAGACAAACTCAAACTTGCCTGAATCTGATAATGGACAAACCTGACCACACCTCTGGGGCTGGCACCTCCACTTAGCAAGGGAAGTTTCTCCCAAGGTTTGGTGTTATACACTTTAATTATTGCCAGTCATATCAGTGAAGCTGTGTAGTAAGGCACTTGTAAATGTTCAGAAAAGTGATAGAATCCAGCCCCAGCTCATTACCATGGCTATAGTGGAATGGTAATGGTGGAATAAATTGCCTGGTATAATTATGTATATGCCAGATGTTCTTAATCATTCCACTTCAAACCTCCTTTTCTAACTGCAATTTTGAGGCTTTTCTGAATCTAAAGGAATTGGTAAACACGAGTAATTAAAAAGAAATTAAATGGATTTTAGAAGCGAATTACTGCACTTCCTGCAATACTAATGTAATTAGCACCTCTAAAATCAGTCTGAGCTAGGAGATGTGCTTTATATGGCACAGAAGATGTTCCATTTGTGGTTTGCACTAAAAACGTAGTCATTGTGTTAGTGTGGTTAAACATCTCCACAGCATTGTGCCAGGCTAATAAAGAAAAATTTATTCTCTCAGCTGATTTATTAAAATAGAAACAGAAAGGCAAATCTCAGCTGGTGTAAATCACAATATTTCCACTGACTGGTAGATGCTGAACTTGCACCAGCTGAGCCTGTGGCCCATCCTCTATTTGGATTAATGCAAGCAAAGGCCTGTTGGTATCCCTACCCATAAGAGATGATTTTTGGCTCCCTAGCTAAAACTCCTCTTCCAAATGAGGCAAAGCTTCTGTAGTGAAAGCAGAAGATACCCTGCTATCAGTTCACCTTTTTTTTTTTATTGTGTTGATATTTGAAATACTTCTTTTCTCCACTTTTCAATACTCAGAGGACATGAAGAACAAAAACAGATTGTCACAAGGAAAACAGATTTCTGATCAAAAGTTTTCCTCAGAGGCTCAAAGACACCTGTGCTTTGTCAGAACTTTGTGACATACCACAAAAGCTCCATTTATCTGTGAGAATGAAGGTTTCACCAGCAGAGGAAGGTGGGTAAGAATGGCACATCTGTTGCAGGAATCATCCTGGAGATCTCTTGTCTGATTTACTGGTCAGATGTGATTTTGTCTATCTGTGTCTTGAAAGCCACCAAGAATGAGCCTAAAATCACCTCCCTGTGCAGCTTGCTCATTGTTGTACCCTCTTGATGAAAGATTTTTCCCTGAACCCCAAAATGGCAATTTGTGGGGATTTTCCCCTGCTATATTGTCTGCTTCTATTTGATATGCCTTTGTAATTCCAGCTGCAGAAATTTGCACATCTTTTCTTTGAACTCCATGATTTTTTCTGTTGTCCCAGTCAAATATCTCAAGATCCCTCTGGACCAAGGTGAAGCATCAAGAGATAAAACCCTTTTTCTGTGTATTTTGTGCTAAATACAAGGCACCTCCTTGATTTGATACCAATAAATTCTTTATTTGCACCGTATTATCTTAGCCCAAGACTGTTTCCTACAGCCTGGGGTGGAAGCAGCACTATTTGTGTTCTTAAATACAGAATTATTTAGGAAGTTAGGGCACACAGCTAGCAAAAACACAGCTACCTGGGCACTCAGAGTACCTTGGCTGCTGCCTGCCTCCTGGCTGTGGCACCAGACAGAAGGGGATTTGGCTCCTTTCACCAGGCTGCAAGCTGAAAAGTGGAAAGTTGCTCCAGCCATCTGCATGTTTAGAAGCGTGGAGAAAATGTGAAGGAAAGCTTACTCTGATGAGATCCTTGTCTGCTTCCTTACACAGTGGACCAGATCTTCTGTTCCTCAGTTGGCTTTCACTACATTGAAGATATGGAGTTATTCCAGCTGACAGCAGGGCCTGAGCAGCAGCACTTTCGTGGTTTTTGCCTTATTTAACTATTAGCATTTGTTACAGGATTTTTTCATTAGACAAGGCATAAAGCACAAGTATTTTTATTAGGTGTTCATCTTTCCTTTCCCATTAGGGAAAGGTTCCACTTTCAAATTAATGTTAGAGGGACTTTAAAGTCTTAGCTATCCCTAATCTTTATGGTTCCATTCGAGTTCCTAATATATCGTTTGGTTTATCCTGAGAGCTGGGAGCTATATATTTGAGGGACTTAGTCCAAAGATACAGGCTAAGCAGATAGTTTGCTTAAGCTGATTTTTGCAGTTTAAGTGGGTCTAAAGCCCATCATGCCCAGGATTATATTTATACTTGTGGTTAAATTTGACAGAATTTGAGCATTCTTCGTGTGTTGCAGTGTTCAGCTTGGAAAGCAGAAGGCAGCAAGGTTAGTAGTTTTTATGTGAAGTAAAGCTTGAAGGAGCACGTAGACAATTTACATTTTCATTTTTTTGTGCATCACTCAGGGAGAAAGTAAATATTTTGGCAGCCTAGATCATGTGATAGCGAAACAAGAGACTTCATTAATTCAGATATTTCAGATTCAGCAACAGCAGAAAGGAGGGATTATGACTGCCCAATTTGAGCCAGCTGAAAAAAACTAAATCTAGACCAAGGTCAGGTACATCACAAATGAAGGAGTGGTATAAAATGCATTTAATTTCCTGAGAGCTGTGATAAAATTAAGATAAGAGCCCTGGGAAGAGAGTCTCATACACCACTCAGCCCTATCAAGCCTTACAGGTTTCCTAGGTGTGTCATAGCTGATTCGAAAGGATGATTCAAAAAAAAAAAATAAAAAAATCAAACCCACCTGCAGAATGCTCTATTTTGGTTCTTTTAAGAGTTCTTGTCTTTCTGAGTGCTGCCATTCATAGAACTCAATGATATTTTTGTGCAATATTGCTTAGGGAAAGCATTGGTGCCCTTTGTCAGTAACTGGGAGCAGAACCAGCCTCTCACCCCTGCAGGCAGGAGCCCCCAGCTCTGTGCAAAGCTCTGCTGTCCCTCCCGTGGCACTGCACACCCCAGCATTGCCTTGCCTGCCTTTAGCATTTGCCCTTCCCAGCACAGCCTTGCTCGTGGTGGAAAAGCTGCTCCTCATAAGCAAAGCCAAGCCCTGGAGGAGTCCTGCATCACTGAGGCTTGGGAAGCATTTCCTTAAGCTTAATTCATTTTGCAGAGGCCAAAAAGGAGGCAGCAGCACAAGCTAGGGGAGAAACAGAGGCAGTGGGAACATCACTGCTTTACACTGCTGCTGCCTTAGCAGTCATTCTAAAACCAGCTTTTGTTCCAGAAGGTCAAAATTTGCCATCTTCCTCTACTTTTTACCTTCAATCTTCAGTCCACGCCTTCAATAATTTCATTTGCATGCACATGGGAACATGTGAGTGCACAGGTGTACCTTCATGTGTGTAACACACATTTTTATATAGAGGGGTGTGTACGCTGTGATTTGAAATCTTGTTATCTCTTACAGACTAAGGGCCCTGTTCCAAATGGTAAATGCCAGACATATTCACTTCTGCTTGAAAACCACCCCCAACATTCTCTTATCAGACCAGATCTAGGCTACAGGGGGAAGGAATTTACATTGCCCCCTAACCCAAACCTATTTTTAATTCCTGACATGGAAAAGGTTAGATGCACCTGTGAAAGGCTCTCACTGCTTTGGTCACTCAGGTAACAGAGATCCTCAGAGCCCATCTGAAGCCCAGAGTGTAAGAGCTGGCTCTGCAGCTCCAGGAACAGCAGTCAAGAGCAGCAGCATTGAAAGCAGCCAGCGATCAAAGGGGAGGATGGCCAAATACCTGCAGGCCACTGAACATTTCCCAGCAATCCAGCAATGGCCAGCTGTGAGTGCTAATTAGGGACATTGCATCACTGACCTGCTGCTGAAAGGGAAGGGAAATGGGGCTGTTTACCTTGGTTTCGTTCAGCCCTGCTTCTAAAGGAGGGACTGCTGCTCCTGCTGCATCCATAGCACAGCTCCAGCAGCAGCTGAGAGAGTACAGCAGGGCAGGGGAGCAGAGAGGGCTCAGCAGTGAACTGAAAATTCAGCTGGGCTCTGATTAAAACAAACCTGTATTGCTGTGAAATTCAGTTGTGCAGAGTGTCTCTCGTATTCACATCTGTATAAAAGTCAGGTTAAAGGTCTGTTTAAACAGGAGAGAATCCAAGGTGTTTCCAGACACCAGGTTTGGTGTTGATCCATGGTGTGCAGCACAGTGAGCACTGCCCAGCCAAAATCCATGAGCCTGTTTCCCCCCAGAGCTCCAGGCGGTGCATGCAGCAGTTTGAGGTTATAAATTCCTCTGATGTTTGCATGTTATTCCCAAGGGTTGGTGAGCATTCATGTACCTTGAAAGCCTGTAAATGATGGCTCTGGTGTGTTCATATAGCTGTAGGGTCCAATGCTTGTACAGCTGCCACGTGTCAAGAAGTTTTCCATTAAAATACTAAAAAAAAGTACAAGTTTATTACTTTCTGTAACCCTCAGCCTAAGCAGGCCTTGTGCTAGATTAAACCCCAGGTCTCCTTTGAATAGCTCTGTGTTACCTGCTTCTTCCTGCTGTGCTGCTCTCCTGATAATCAGCTCCTAGTTGCAATTGTCTGCCACACTTGCATGAAGCTAACACTTTGCTTCATTTATTTGGGGTTTCGTTGCTCAGCATGGAAAGAGGTGATTAGATAAAGGAAACATGGGCTGATTGTTGTAGCCCTGTACCAGCAGCTTGTTTTGGCTTGACACCAGGGTTTAAATGGAACACACAACTGCAAGCCTGAGGAAGCAAGGCACAGGCCTGAATACTCAGAGCACAGGGGCCACTGAGGTGTTTCTGGAAAAAGGACAATGTGCTGCCCAGGAGCTGTGTGCAGCTGGGCAGGCAGCTGGACTGGACCATCAATTAGCAGTGCCAGCAGTGCTGTGCAGCTGGGCGTGCACAAGAAGCCCCTGTGGTGATGGAGAAGCTCAGGCTGGAAACCTGGACTGCAATTTAGGCTGAAATTACTTTCTCAGGATAAGGCTGGAGACTTCCACTGCAGGGGAGGAATTACCAAGACACTCCAGTCATCTCTAAGGAGAAGTTACACAAGTGTTGAGTCCTCAGTGGTTTTGTAATGAACAACCCCACGAGCTCATCTTCCTCTGGTGGATCCCCAGGTGGATCCCCAGTCACAAGGGTGAAGAATTTGCTGTTTGTTACAGCTGAGCACAGAACAACCTGCACCTCTCAGTAGTGCCAGAGTAATGCTGATTTTATGCAGAAAGGATCAGCTGAATGTTGCATGCTGCCTGTTTGGAAAGCAGGTTTTCATATGTGGCACATGATGAATGAGCCCTGGGATTGCCCAGGACCTCCAAGGTGGGTTTTACCCCACCGTGGGAGGAAGGGAGGGGCTGCAGCACCCAGCCAGGCTGGCAGGTTCTGGCTGCATGGCAAACAAAAGCAGCTCCACAGAGACACTCTGCAAACTGCTTCAAGGTGGAGAAACAGGAGCTGCAAATGACAAACCAGGGGCTGATCACATGAAACATGCAAAGGGCAGAGATATTCACAAAGCACAAACGCTGAGAAAGCCCAGCTGAGCACCCTGATTAAACCCCACTGAGCCCACCAGAGTTTCAGATTGATAATCTGAGTAATAAATGGTCTTGTAGCCAAAACAAGGAGCTGGAACAAGAGAAAGCAGGAGGGCAGAAGCCAGGCTGCTGTGACCTGAGGCTGGCAGCACTGCTGCACTCTGAGGGCCCTGGGACTGAAAGTTCATGGTTATCTGCTGGTCACAGTGGGATGCTCTGCCAGATCAGAGCCTCAAAGGACAGATGGGATTTATCCATGCAAAAGCATGCACCTGCCTCTCTGTGAGGCCTAATTTAAAACATGGGAGGGAAGAGATGTTCCTACAGCATTGCTCATCTGACCTATCTAAATGTTTTATTCCGAGAAAAAAGTTTTGCTTAGGGAATTCTGGGACATCTTCATCCTGTTCTCTCCTTCTGTGGGTGCTGCACAAATATTTTTCCTCTTGCCCTGGTCCTTCAGGTGCTTCAATGGGCAGTACCTGTGCTCATGAGCACTGCTGGGCTCCAGGTGAGCAGGTCAGGGCTGAAGAGCCCTGAGTGGAGCTGGAAATAGCCTGAAACAGAAATGGGAGCACAGAGAAGCCTTTTGGGGTGAAGCCCCAGTTCAGCAGGTCACCAGGACACCAGCACAGACAGCGTGTTGAGCTTAGGTAGTGTCCTCTCTGTGACTCCAGTCCAAAGGCTTGGCATCGATTTTCAAAGTATTTGAAAGCCCTGAAAGGTTCTCTGCACCTTGCTGCTAATGAGATTTCAATGTAAAATAAAAGGAACATTGTCTAACCCAGATTAAACTTGCTCCTGAGTTATTTTTAGCTTGCCTAAACTCTTTCAACCCCTTTGGTAAAACTCATCAAAATTCATCTCTACTAAAAGGATGTGACTTCAAAGAAGGCATATGCATTAAATGTCAACATGCTTTACTCATTATAAATTACAGTATCATTAAATCTAACATGAGTTAAATGAGAAAGATTTAATTTCACTATCTTTAAAATGAAGGCTTCTTAGCATAGGAATAAAGTTTTCTTTTAAAAATGTTTTTAAAGTAAAAGTGGGCACAGGTTTATTTTGCACGTTACCGTATTTGTATGTAAAAGCAAAAGCAAAAAACGCAACACTTCATTGTTCTGAGGAAGATGTGGCAATAGTAGCTAACTTCTGCTCATTTTACAACCCTCTTTTTTGGATACACTTCTAATTTAAACTGTGGAAACCGAAAACGTTCCTTTAAAACCGGTTGTCATGGTTATAAAATCCCGAAAGAAATTATGTGCGTCTGCATCTGCTGAGGGAAACATTTATGGCATGATTTAGCAGAGGGGGGGGGGCAAGCAACCACCCACCACAACCCATTTTCAGACTCACTTATTCCATTACTTGAATTAATTTGTCACCCTCCCCAAAAAGCCACGGAGAGGAATCTCACACGTTTTTCACTGCAAGCAGCTCATTAGCAAATATCATGTGGTGAGGGGTTAGTTCTGGCGAGCTCTAACAGGTCAGGGGGGTTTTTGTTTGTTTGTTTTCTTTAGTTGTCTTTGTTTCAAGCAAGCTTATCTAGAAATATAGAGTGTGCTAGACTGCCAGCTTACAGTTGCTGTCACAATTGATGCCTTGGATCTCTTCCATTATTTTTCTTTTCTCTGATACAGATAGAAAATCATCTGGCCAGAATAAAAAAGCTGAATGCTGCAGGTCACAGTGGCCTGGACAAAAGTCTCCATTTCTTCATGGAGCTCAAAAAGATAAAGCAAAGGACAAGAGGAAAAGAAAGATAAAGAAGGAAAAAAAAAAAAAAAAAAAGCAGAGAAAAGGAAAGAATAAAGGGAAAGAAAAGAGAAATGGGAAAAGGGGAAGGGAAATGGAAAGGGGTATCACCCTACTGAAGGAAAACTGAGACTTCTCTGAAGCCACTGCACTTTCATCTGCTCCCAGGATGAAGTTTACCAACCTGTTGAAACTGTAGGTTTATTAGAAATGAGTCTGTGTTGAGTCAGGCCTCCTCTCTCACAGGGACGCAGAAGTCTGCACATGGCTTAGAAACTATGGTTTGGCATATTTCATCTTTCATTAAGAAAAGCTGACTGCATAGACAATTTAAAAATTACATTATGAAAGGCTGAGGTATCATTTTTTAATCTTTAGGGTGAGTGATCTGTTAACTGCAGGAAATCTGTGCTGTCCCAGGCCCTGTTGCAAAATGTAAGCAGCAGATAAGGATGATGAGGGCATTTTAGATAAACAATACATTTTGTGTTATTGGATTGTGAGCCACAAATGAGTTCAGAGGGCCTGCTTGAACCCATTGATCCAGGATTTTTCCCAAAACACTTTTTCCTTTTTTAAAAAGTGCTGCTGGAGAGGAAAGTTTGGTGTCCCAAGCATGAGGCAGAAGCCATGTGAGAAAGTCTGGAATGTAACAGCAGGCTGAGCTACTTCTGAAAGGCTGTGGATATTCTCAGACTCCTTGACTTTCTCCCACCCATGAAATCAGGGATCTCACTCTTCACAGTTCTGGTTCCATGGAAAATTATTTCTAGTGAGTATTTTCTACATTCCTGATGGAAGCCATTAATTTATGGCATCTGAATGGAAGAATATTTAAAAACTGGAGAAGAAGGGGAGCCTAGGGGACAGAATTATGCTTCTCCAATCCTCTTGCTCCCTTCCTTTCCATCTCAGCAAACAAATACTTGCCATTGGTTTTGAATCCTTGTATGTGACTCCTGAGTGTTCTTGTGCTGCATAACCACAGATATGGCTTTTCTCTTGTTGCCTGTTGAGTGAGAGATGTGCTTTTCCATGTCTGCACTACCTGGCTCCTCACTCTGATCCTTCCTAATGGCTGGAATAGACCTGAGAACAGGCAGGCAGCAGAGCTGCATCCATCCAGCTCCCTGCAGCTCTTCCCACTGGTACCTCCTGCCTCACCTGCAGGGTACTGCCAAGCTGTGCAGAAGTGGAGCTGAGGTCTCTGAATGTTACAACACATAACAGATAAAAACAGATAAATATGCCCAAATTCTCCTCCCATGTTGAACAGTGTCTGCTCTGCATTCTTAGATCTCACACAGTGGTGTGCTGTTCTTTGAGTAGTGTCTATATCACTGTTTTATAATCCTATAAGTAGATTGCAAGACTGATTAATCCCTCATTTCTGTCTGTCCATCTATTTCTCATCTCAGTTCTTTTCTTTCCTAAGATTTATTTACCCAACAGGAAATAAATTGATTCAGTCTATTTCCTTATCCTGTCTTTTCTTATTTCTCTGCTAATTATTAGTAGACAGACTCAGCAGCCTGTGGGAGGGTCCCCCTCTGCCCTTTGGGTACCTTTAGAGCAGCAATCTCACCTGCTCTCAGCTGGGATGGATCACACCCTTCTGTTCTCTCCAGGAGCTGATGACAGCCTGCTCCACTGCAATCAGATTAATCTGGGAGTATGGTACTTTCCTGGAGAAAATGTCACAGGATTACAGAGAAGAATGATGGAAGAGGTTCATTAAATTGGTCAGTCCATCTTCCTGCCAATCAGTGGCAGTTCCTGGCAGGGCACACTCTGGCTCTGCCCCAGCAATGTTTCCAAAGTGCCTGGTGATGTGCTGCCAGCCCTGTCCTTGAGGATCTTCACAGCCAGCACCTTCCCAGGTCAGGAGCACTCAGAGCTGCTCCTCCTGTGCTCTGCCCTGCTGCCTCATCACCCTTGCTCCTCATACATTCCCTCTGTGAGCACCACAAACAGCTCTTGCTGAAGGAGCTGTTGAGTAGCACTAATGCTGGCAGCAGCACTTGTGAAGGAATCCTCCCTGGGACAGCCTTGCTGCTCTCTGGGAAGGTCACCTCAATGCCTCTGTCCAGTGCTGCCTGTACACTTCAAACCTCCCACCCTCAGCCTGCTCATGCTTCAAAGTAATGATTTATAAAGTTTCCTAAGTGCAACCAAGTGAGCCAAGAGGCTTTACTCAGACAGGCCTGGCTAGATGGAAATTATTGACCGGGAGAGGGAAGTGCTCAAGGTGGCCAGAAAAATAGCTGACACCAGTGACATATCTCTCTTTATCTATTTCTGGGCTGTGCATTGCAAAAGTTCAGGTGGCTTTTGATGCCTGGCTCAATTTGTGCCCTGAACTGAGCAGCTGTTACATTTCTATGCAGACAGAGAATTTCCAGTGCTACAGAACTTGCTCGGTCCACCTTCATTACTTCACCTAATGAGATGTGTAAGATGATCATTTTAGCCTCATTCTCTGCCAAATAACATGGAATCACAGAATCACAGAATGGTTTGGGCTGGAAGGACCTTAAAGCTCGTTCAGTTCCACCTCCTGCCACGGGCAGGGACACCTCCCACCAGACCAGGTTGTTCCAGGCCCCATCCAGCCCAGCCAGTTTAATGTCACTGTGGACAATTAGGAAAAAGCTTCTGTAAGAAAGGTGCCTGTAAAGGGTGCACTGTTGTGGGGAAAGGAGCTGGACTGAACCAAACCTCTGTCTCTGCCCTGTGCCCCTGCCCTGTGTTGGCTTGTATATGTTGCTTATATCTGGATCCTAAATCAGGAGTAGCATCAGCCATGGAGGATAATTCTTCAGCCCGGTGTGTTGGATGATGTTCTCATAAAGGAAATGAGATATGCACATATTAACTTGTTTCCCTGGCTTCCAGGGCTTGCTTAGGCAGAGGTAATGTGCACAGGCAAAGCAATCTGCAAAGCAAAATGAGGCTCCCCCAGGGCCTCAGCAATTCTGGTGACTGATCCTGCATTTTGGTGAGCATCCTTACCACTTGCAGGGTACAATCCAAACCCTGTCTGGGGTTGTGGAAGGAGGCTGGGATCTGCTGAGGACTCATTCCATGGATAATGACAGAAGTTGCCAGCTTGCTCAGGCACTGCTGCAACACCACAAAAATCAGCGCTGTCAGCCAGGGACAAATTAGCTCCTGCAAATAAATCCACTCTTGCTTCATACCCCATCCTGCCAGTTCCTTTTCCAGCAAGGCTCCCAGGGCTGGGATGTACAGCCTTGACACTCTCCCAAATGCCCACTTGGAAGAAGCTGCTGTGCTGATGCTGCCAGCTCCCAGTCTGGCTAAAGCCAATCCCAATTACCAAAGACAAGCAGCAGGAGCAGTCCCTGACACTGGTTTTTTCCAGCAGTGGAAATTAGGGCCTGTTCTAGCAGTGTTTGCCATGAAGGCTTTAGCCCAATCTCCCTCCTGTGCTGAGCCCAGGGTCTCCTCACCACAGCTGAGGATGCTTTGAGTAGGCACTCAGAGAGTCAAAAAAACGAAAGCTCAGCAATGAATATTTTTTCACTACAAAAAGTTTTCTCCACCTGTCCCTACAGATGGCAAAACCTATCTGTGGACAACCAGATTGGGATGCTTTACCCTCAAACTGAATTAAAGCCACTCTGTCTCTCTCAGCTGTGATTACTCCACACCTGGACACCATTCCTGGCTGGGACAAAACCTGCAGGGTCTGGTCAAAGCCACTTGCAAAGGAACAGAAAAAGCTCCCCCACATCCCACATGCTGTAGTTTCTCTACTGAAGGAGCACCAAAGCAACAGTGGTTTCAATAACAAGTCAGCAATGTTGTGTGTGTTTATGTCAAAAACATCTCTTGTACCTTGGCACAGGCAATTCTTTAGGGAATGCCACTTGTGACCAAGCTAATGATGCAAGAAGCAAAGGGAGCCATGTTTCAGATAATATTTAAATTTCCAAGTGAAACACTTCTGCCTCTATCACACTGTCCTTCAAAATCTTCATTTTGTATCTGAAGTGTAATTTTTTTGAAGCAAGGTTACCCATTTGCAGCAAATAAAATGGAACATTTTATGAACAAAAGGTTATAAGAAAGTACTTATTATCTACTTAGATAAAGTATTACCTCTTCAGCCTGATTTGCTGGAGAGAGGGAAGTAGATGCTACAGGAGTTTTATGGATGAGTTATCTGTGACCATCTCAGCTTGATTTATTTCCTATCGTCTTCAGGCTAATGAGGAGGAGGGTCAAGAACTGTTCCTATTGTCCTGTAGAGAAGCTCCATTCTAACAACAGATTTATGTATCTCCCTCATACCCAAACCACCTAAAAATAAGATTATGCTCATTATTATAATAAGATTATTAAAATAAGATTATTTGCTCATTAATCTCAGCAAATTGTGTTCTGCTCTGGTCAGGAAAACAAAAGCTACCGCTTTCATGGTGCTCAAGAAAAGTAAGGACACAAACACTCAAGGTCAATAAAATGCACTTTTTATTCTGTATCAATGAAAATATAGCCACATGTAAGTAAAGACGTGTGGAAAAAAAAAAAATCAACATTGATCCTCCCTGAAGAAGTACAGTTCATTGTGCTAAAACCCATTTTCCTTTGGGTTAGAAACAGTTGTCTGCCAATGCTTTAAAGTGACCCACGATTTTCCTTGTTGTTGAATTCCAGCAAACAGAAAAGTGCAACGAGAAGCTTGCTACAGATAAACCAATTTCACCCGACCACACACGGCAAGGTCCAAAAGTGACAGGAGAGTCACGAGGAACAAAAGCGTTCCCAGGCTTTTCCTCCTGGGCAGTCACACGGGTGGCCAAGGGAGCACCCACTCTCTACAAACTGATGTGTGATTTTCGGTAGAAAGGTGCTCCTTCCTCGACGGGACTCGTGATTGCTTTGCACATTTCAGATATGGTAGCAGAGGTGTGTTCCTTTCATAGCTGTTCGGTTTCAAACGCTTTTTTTTTTATATATTTTTTTTTTCCTCTAGGTTTTTATAAGCTTCCTGCTGTCAAAACACAGTTCTCAATTGCTTTTGTAGAAATAATCCTGAAAGGCAGAGGCATTTAAAATCCTCCCAAATCCTCAGTATATTAACAACAGCAAAAAAGATAGCTGGGCTGTTCAAAAATATTGTTGGGAACATGAATGTCATTTGCATTGGCTAGTGTACAAAGAGCAGCAAGTAGTAACAAAAGAAACATCACCCGAGCAATAACCCTTTCCCCCAATTTCTTCCTTGCAAGAAAAAAAAAGTTTTCTCAAAATACTTTTCCTCCCCACAGTCCAGTGTGTGTGAATCACATACATTCAAAAGCCACAGTTACTCTGTAGATCGGGTTTTCCAACATGAGCTTTTAAAACCGTTTGTTTTGCCCAAATTCTCCACCAGGGTTGCACAAACACGATTATACCAGCTGGTGCTTTTGCAGATAATGGGACACCTTGAAACTTGAACTCAAAAAGTGAGGACCTCAGGGTAAAAAAAAAAAAAAAAAAA
>VZTR01007161.1:108622-148594 GCA_013400775.1 Chaetops frenatus
GTACTCTAGTTCATTTGCTTTGGAAAGTGTTTACTTTTCTGTACACATTTTCTGTGCATGTTATATTTCTATTCCAGAGTCCTGAAAGATAAAATCCACTCGTGTGCAGGTAAAATGCTTTGGACACACAAAGCACAGGGGAGGTGCTAAGGATGCTGTTCTCAGCATCTGGCAGGAACATCTGTACAGGTTTTGAGGAAGGGAAGGGAAGGGAAGGGAAGGGAAGGGAAGGGAAGGATGCAGCCGAGAGCTCCCTCTGCGTGCTGCTTGAGCACTGGCCTGGGTGGAGGTGACACCTTTGTGTCCATATTGCACTTGATGACTCCAGGTGTTTGCTTTCAGTCCAGCCTGAGCTAGAGGACAGTGACTCATGCTTTTTCACAGAGGAGGAAAGCCCCAGTCACTGATCCCATCGTGCACAATGCGGGGGACGGGACACGAACCACTGACCACCCCATGAAACAACACCTAACCATCCCAGCACGGACTCTGGAGGCAAAGGCCTCCAGAACTGCACCAGCCAGGGTCAGCTCCACAAACTGGGCCTCCCCCAGCACACAGAGCCAGGCACAGCCCATCCACAGGCTGCACTGACAGTGCCTGCGGGGCGCCCATCACGCCACTGCCTTCTGCAAGGTACGAGCTGGTTCCACTGAACTTGGAATGGACAGTGTTGGAATAGCAGAGTCAAAGCTGCACTACAAATAGACCTGGAGACACTATTTGTTTAATGAACTTGGTATTTTACACTATTTAGCCACTACACATTTGGACCACTCAAGCTGCACCTGAACTGTAATAGACATTCTGGGCCCGCCCAAATAATTTTCAAGGTCAGACTAATCCTGTTAACACATTCTCTCATTGTAGAGTGGCACAGAGTTACACCTGACTTGCAAGATAAACCTAAACAGAGATCCCTTTGCATGCCATGCAGTTCTACCTAGAATTATTATCAGTTACAGAGAAAGAAAAGCAGTCTGTCACAAAGGCAGAGGAATGCCATTAAGGCTAAAGCTTTCTAACAAAGCCAACCCCCATTATCCTGCTGTCTCTTCTGCAGCATCACCTCATGGCAGGTTCATGCATTCCAGGAATTTTAACAAAGTCTGGCCCCCAGACTGAGCCTGTGTGACTCAGCAATTCACCAGGCAGCCCTGGGCAGTGGCCCTGTGTCTGCCTTAACCAGCACACCAAGTCAGGCAAGAACATTCAACATTTGAAATCTTGGCACTTAAACTGTACCCACAAAGTCTGTGCAGACTCCAACAAAAACCCTGTAACTTCCTAACCCCATAACCCCCACATTCTTTCAGAGTCCCAGGGTGGGATTTACCACAGGACATGGGAGTTCTGTGGTTCTGCAGGTCCAAGATGTTCACAGTCCAAACCATGGCTGCAGAGCCATGGATTTGCACTTGTGTCAGAACAGCAGCTGCAAAATACAGCTGAAAATTTTGACAGAGGCAACTGCAGCTGCAGAGAACTAAAATGAGCAGGTGGTTTGATCACCAGGCTTTGGGGAGAGCTGTCCCTTACTGTGGCTTTTTGTTCTTCTTTTTTTTTTTTTTTTTTAAGTATCTCTAATTTCCTAAATAAAGGAGCAGAAACAGGACAGAAAAAACTACCTTTGCCCAAAAAGCCTCCATGAGTTGATAAAACAGAAGCAATGACTTCTTTGGCTTTCTTACCAGCTTTTGGAGCTTTATGGGTTTGGATTTCAGAGTTAAAGATATGTTCATGCTAAAATGTAGATTCCTAATTGCCACTACTGCAAATGATGGTTTGCTTGGGTTTTAGGGATTCTGATAGTTTGTCAGGACGTGGCTTAGTTTAGTCTAGTTTTCTAATGTTAAATACTGGTGGGTGGTTAGAATGGTCACTAATTATAACCATGTCTTTGATGTACCTGATCCATAGTGATGGCTTCTGGTACATACATGATTTACTCCAGGCACTTTTGAAAACACGGGATCTTGATGGAAGAGGTCTGTTAAGTCAGAGGCAGGGGGAATCCTTCTCTGAAGGAGCCACTGTGCTCTGCTGGGCTGGCCTCAAGCTGCACCAGGTAACAGCTGTGAAGCTGCAATTTCTGCTCTGCATCTTGTAGACCTGGATCCAAACCAGTGCAAATTGAGAGGCAAAAACCCCCACCACAATCAGGGGCAGACCCAGGCAGAGTCCAAACGCCCAGCTCCAAACAGGAAACCAAACAGGATGCAGTGCAAAGCCTGCCCTGCTGCAGCCCTGCAAAGCCAGCAGCTCCAGCCCAGGACGGGGAGAGGGGGTCTGAGCAAGGCCCAAGGCTGGAAGATGCTGATGGGAGCCAGCCAAGAGGAGGGTCAGAGCCTCTGACACAGACCTGAGGGACTCAGCACGGGTGGCACCTGGCTGTGTGAGCACTGCAAGCCTGCTCTTGACACGAGCCCCCTCCATGCACTGAAACCTTCCACGAGCCCAAGGCACGAGCAGCACTCCAGGGAGGGCTCCATCTCCCCAGCACACCCACCACTCTCCCACCCACACATCATCATCCAAGTGCCTTGGACTAAAGAGAATTTCATCCTGACCAGTTATTTTCTCTCTTTCTAGAGGCAGCTGCAGACTGATAAATGTCCTCATGAAAGAGAGTGCAGGGAGATTAACTGCAGCCTTTTAACTTCAGGCTTTCAAACCTGCTCACGTGGTTCCCAAGAAGATGAACTGTGAGTGTTCCCTCCCTTGCTCAGACCTCGTGCAAAGTGTTTCTGCCAGGGGCAATAGCGGGGGGACAAGTGAGAGAGCAACCTCAACCCCACAGAAATGGGACATGCTAATGAAGATACTGACAGAACCGGACACCACCACTGAGAGCTGCAAAGAGAATTTACATAATGTTACTCTAACAGTTCAGTAAAAATGGCATCAGTAAAAGGAGGCTTTCAAGAAAGAAGTTACTCCCAAACACTCAGGGAGTGCAACTGAGAGAGTTTCTGTTAGTTTCATCTTGTTACATAAATCACCGTTATTCTTATTCTTATTCTTATTTCTTATTTATGATGTTAAAAGAGCAGGAGGATATTTGAAATAAAAGGCTGTGCATGCACAATACCCACACAAATAAATTCCAGTGATCCACCCTAGCACCAGGAATGGTGCCCTACCCTGGCCACTGAGCTGAGCCCTCCCTTTAGGAGGAGTAGGGGAATTAATCACCAAATATACAGTAAATATTGTAATGAAATGATACCAGGAAACAATACTAACAGGAGTCTGAACGTGTCCTTCACATCATATTAATCTACTGTTTAACTCGGCAGAAAAGACAGTGAGGAAATAAAAGCTCAATTCACCCAGCCTGAGATCAAAACTGTCATGGCAATATTGGCAGGTTAGACCCTGATTCTTTAAATAGTACATTGCCTTTGTTAAACAAAAATTATTCTTTTATTACATAATAGAGATTATAAATAAATGTAAAGTGTGCATGCAGTCAACTGCATATTATACAAGCAATATCTATGTTAATAATTGCTTTCTTTGGCAGGCCAGAATCCAGCTGGACATGCAATATTTACATATCAAAATCCTTGGTGTGTTCAAGTCATATTGGATGCAAGTGAAAATATATATGTATATATATTTACCGTATACACACACATATATATATGTATAAAGGTATATATACACCTCTGCATATATACTGTATACATATATACACATTGGTATATGCTAAAAGTGGATTTCATCTTTTTCAGATTCAGGTGATGCAGGCCTTGAAACACTAAAAATATCCTGACAGGATATCTGGGGAGGGGACTGGGGTGATAAATGAGACTTGGGGGAAGAGAGCTGGGATACGTTCTTTTCAGACAATATTTTTAAAATTTCTGCCACCTGCTTCTCAAGGGCAGCCATCCTACTGCTTAGCAGCTGGATATCTTCTTTGAGTTCGTGCTTGACTTCCTGCAGCGTGGTTTGTAAGGCCTGCTCAGGAATGGGGTAGAAAGGACACCTGGCATCCGCCTGGATGGGGCTGTGTTCCAGGGGGCTGCGAGTCTCACCAGCTTTATCCAAGCGAAGGTCACTTTTTGTTATTCCACTGTCACAAGAGTCTGTTTTCCTCAGCGGGTTTTTATTCACACCGTTCTCCGAGTCGTTGGACTTGGGGTCGTCGGACAGCAGCCCCATGGACTCAGCCTTTGTGACGTTGTTCCAGTCCTCCTTCTTCTCCTCGTGGGCGCCCATGGTGTTCTTCAGCCGAAGCCAGCCCTTCCCGTTGCCGTTCTTCATCCGCATGGGGCTGTTCACCTTGAGACCCTTCTGCTCCCCGCTGCCGTTCGGCTTCAGCTCCATGGCGTCGCGGTTGTTCTGCTTCACGGCCTCGCTGCTCTTCATGTAGGCCAGGGTGGTCTGGATGGGCGTGATCTGGGACACGGTGACCACGCTGGTGCCCGTGATGGAGGCCCCGTTCTGCACGCTCCTGCTTTCCACCTGCAGCTGGTTCCGCTCCGGCTCGACGTGGGTGGAGCCTTGATTGCGCATCTCCTTTTGCTGCTTGAATTTCTGGAAGAGTTTGCGCACGGGGTGGTCCACGGGGATGCTCAGAGTCACCTCGTTCTTCTGGCGCAGGCGCTCCTCCTCCTCCTTCTTGACATCGCTGATCTTCCGGAAGATGATCTGTGGGGGACAGATCCACAACAGAGTCAGGACTCCAAGGACACTGCATGAAAACGTTAATTTGAAATGGGTAAACAGTCTTGAGAACAGCCATTTCTCTTTTAATTCTGATCTTTATCTCCATCTTAATTTTCAAATTTAATTCAAATGGAGCTGATTAAGACAAGGAACCTCATGGTTAGCCACTACAGATGTGGTACATACAGACACACACACGCTTTCTTAAAAGAACACATTAAAAGTGGGTTTCACCCTTTTTCTTGATGCAGAAGATACTACTACTTGAAGAACTAAAAATATCCCGACACTGAGAGAAGGAAACTGAACAAAGAGAAGAAAGCGGTCGACAAAGAACCCAAATACTGTGACGCCAGCCTACCCATTACTCACACTCATACCTGCCCTGTCACTATCTTTAGTACAGATCAAAAGGAAACAGCAATTCAGCAGGCACTACACAGCTGTAAAATCAATGCAATGTACACACCCTTCCAGAAGCTGGAAAATCCCAATGTGCTCAATACCTTTTAGTTTTGCTGTTAGGGTTAGGGTTTTTCAGGAGTGGCTGGAGGGTTCCCCATGGGCCACATGTGTGGCTTCATACACTTTAAGAGTGTTCACTGCAGAGTTAGTATGTCCAATATGTGTGGGATATCTGGGAGCACCATGGAGAAGCAGCGTAGCAGGGCTGTGTGTGGCTGTGAAACCCAGCAATAGCCACCATCTCACCATGCCATGCCATTTATTGCTGAGTTATTACACCCTGCAGCCTGTCCCAGGCTGCTACAGGAAAGGGAATTTGAGCCTCAAGCTGGGGAAGGATCCACAGAGCAAAGCCTTCTTGTTAATTTTCTGCATGCTACTCATATTATTTTTTTTTCTTAGGTTCATGCAGTTTTCTTGAATGTGGGGCTGAGGCAGGGTAGGGAAATTGGTTCTCTGTTTGACAACACTGTGAAAAGCAGCCTATGATTAAATACAAATATGGACTGTGAAGGGATAGTGTGGTAAGAAAATGAAAACAAAGCCCTTGAAATACACAAATAAAACCCTGTGTCAGTCAGCTGTATGTTTTGAAATATCAACTTGAGTATCCATATTTTAGTATCTATTTACTTTCAAGTCTCACATCTTCAGAAGTCAGCAGAGAAGTGCCACGATGGCTACAGATCCTTCACTGCATGAATCTGGGATGAGCTGGACTTCAAAGCTTCATTAGAGAGCTTTCAAATGCAGTGGATTGCATCTGCCTGCTGCTGGTAGATGCAGCTGCTTATAATAATTTGGTTAACTTGCTTATTAGAAGCCCAGTTAAAAAAATAAGGGACAGCCATGGAAGTTACTTTCATCTGACTCTGACCAAGATGAGAGTGACACATTCCCTCATTTGGAGGCT
Organism: Chaetops frenatus; assembly: GCA_013400775.1. Lineage (NCBI taxonomy): Eukaryota > Metazoa > Chordata > Aves > Passeriformes > Picathartidae > Chaetops > Chaetops frenatus. Next base: position 114,678 of record VZTR01007161.1, read on the forward strand.
CCCCTTTATTAGGAGCTGCCCTCATGGAGTGACTCTCTCTCTCTCAGGCCACTGGGTAGAGCAAATAAGGACAAGAGAAGTTGCCTTTGACTCAAAACTGAGTGATTACATTTAATTGAAGCCACGCTCTCTAAAGGCAGATTTGGAAGGTGAGTTGTGTGTGATGTTTGTGCCTCTCTTTCCCTGGAGGGGAGAAGAAGCAACAGTGAGAGCAACCAGCTGCCATTATGTGTCCCCATGGTGTGTCTCAGGGGACATGGCTGCTTCCTCTGCTGGTGTCCCTGTTTGGCTGTGCTGAGCCCCTGAAAACATCTGCACCCTGAAAACATCCTCTACCCAATGCTTTACAAGGCTGTGTATGACAGGACAAGGGGGAATGGCTTTAAAATGAGAGTAGGTTTAGACTGGACGCTAGGAAGAAATTATTTATTTACTGTGAGGGTGCTGAGGCCCTGGTTGCCCAGAGAAGCTGTGGCTGCCCCATCCCTGGCAGTGTTCCAGGCCAGGTTGTGTGGGGCTTGGAGCAACCTGGTCTGGTGGGATTGGATGGTTAGGGAATGTCCCAGGAACAGACACAATCTTCAAAAGAGTTAATCAAAAGAAGCTGAATTAAGTGTGTATGGAGTTTATCTCAAGGAGTAAAGAGCCACACTCCTGATTCACATCAAGTTCTAAATTCATTAATGTGACAGACATTAACTGCAGCACTTAATTTCCTTTCTGGATCAGATTGTGAAAGACTGTTCCATGTGACACGAATTTTGTCCCATGGGACCAGGTTCCTGTTTTGATTTTAGTGTGTTTATCTTGGGAAGAAGAGGCAACAGAGGTAACATTAATTACTGAGCTGGCAAAGATGAAGCAGAAGTTAACTGGTAGCCAGCCACAGGGACTGAAATACTCGAGTTATTTACAAGGCAAGCACAGGGGAGACAAGCGCAATTTGAGATTTTCCATCTGATCTCAATCTCAGCCTCCTTTCCCCTCATTCCATACCAAGAGGTGACTCATGTGAGTGTGAACTCTGTCCCTTCCAAAGGGAGACCTTACCAAAGGTACTGGCAATGGCCATGCCACTGCTGGAGCAGCTCCTGTGAGGTGCCAGCTCATATAAGCAGCCCCAGAGCCAAGAGCAGATGAGGGCAACAGCAGTGAGGAGTCAGGGGGCCAGCTCAAGGCTGAGACACACACTTGCATTAGTGAGTGAAGCTGTGGCCTTTTCAGGTGCTTTGAAATGCATCCCTTGTCTGCTGTCTTTTTTTTTGTACCAGTACTGTGAAAATCATCCTTCCATGACCTTGCTCCATGCAGGAGATCTACACAAAGATCCCATAATAAGTGGCTCCAAGGCAGGTACGTGAAGGGATTAAAGAACTGCTAAAAGTCTCGAAGAATTACAGTAAGCTCATAAAAAGTGGCAGGCGTTTGACCAGAGATCACCCTGTCCTGTGCCTGAACATCCCAGGCTGTTGTTGAGGTGTTCAATGTGTGCCTGCTCCTCTGCACAGAAATGCACAGAAAGGGACAGCCAGGTATCCCAAGGCCACACAGTTGTCATGGTGATGGATGCAGCCTGTGTGCACCGGCTGAGAGGGAGAGAGGGAGGAACAGAGGGAGAGCCACACAAAGCCATCAAAAAGCAAAGATTTTTTTCAGTGTGAAGACCCTATCCTGGGAGAATTGGTTTGGCTCAGCTCATTGGACATTTCTGCAGCAGAAACACCACACTTTAGCTCCCACAGCTACATCCACTCAGTCACCCACAGGTCACTCTCACTAAACCTCAGAGCAGGCTGATGTCAGTGCTGGTCACCTCTCAGAAGTTTGTTCCAGGGGGAATTATCTTGTCTGCATCAATGTCTTGTAGAAGCCCCAACTCCCTTGCATCTGATTGTTCAGAACCTAGTATTTGTCCAGATCCCAGTATTTTTGTTCCTATTTAATACAGCAACATCTTAGAAGGCATCTGAGATCAGTGAGATAAGAACCATAGAATCACAAAAGCATTAAGGTTAGAATCAAGATCATCAAGTCTGACTGAACTGGGTTAATAAATTTGAAGAAATACAGGGCTCTTTTTAACCTGGACCTGTCTGACAGCACAGATCCAGATCAGTGCTTGAAAACACTGCAGATGGAGCAAGTGGGATGAGTGGACCAAGTGAGTTGGAGCTTTCCAAGTGATGGAGGCAGGATCTCAGGGAAATGCATCCTTCCCTGGACCCCACTGCAGAGCTGGCAGCTGGTTTGCAGCTCAAAAGCTCCTTCACCAGCTTTCAGATCCCACTAGAAGAATTTGGGCTGGTCTACCTCCTCCAGGAATGTCTAATTCCCATGAAAAAAAAGAGAATTAGAGTGTCCTCACAAGGTGTGTTGGTCTTGGCACCCTTTAATGTAGACCTTTTTGTATTTTTTTTTTTTTTTAAATATGAGAGCTGCCTTCCCTTGCCTCCTTGGTCTGAAATGACACAAGCTTAGCTGAAGCTGGCAAATGGATTTTAAAGTTTTGAGTGCTATAACCAATATCCAATACTGCAATAACACAGAGCTCATTTTCTTCAGAAATAATGCTACAAGGCTGTACAACATCAATTTCCATAAAGATGTCTGCAAAAAATACTATTAATTTTTTACATCTTGGAGTGCACTGTACAAAAGTAATTTACGCTTTTCTCATGCTAATGTGGAAGGAGGATTTGTGTCAGACCCAGGATTTAGACACAGGATTCCTTAGTGCAGACAAGTGAGCTATTTCCTGCTCCTGAAAATACATAATACATAAATACATTTCCTGCTCCATAAAATACACCCAATTTCCAGAGCACAGACACTCAGGACAGGGCTCACCTACCAAGCCTCTGTCTGCATCTGAACTCACCCTGCAGGAGCCCTGCAGAGCAGAGGGAGGAAGACAAAAGCACTTGGAAGGTGTGAGTCATTTCACCTGCAGCTGGATGTTAAAGCAGGTCAGAGAAGCTGGACCCTGTTTGTCTGTGCAGGGAGCTCGGTGCCTCTCACCTGTGTGCAGACATCCTCTATGAAAGATAGGCATGGAGGATTCAAATCCCTACCTCTGGCACTGCAAATGTCAGGGTTTGGTGAAGATTGTGTTAAAAAGCCTCCTGTAAAGCTTTTCTCTGTGTATGTGTGTGTGTTCTGCACCCGTCATCTGATGCTGTTTTCATTTCCCCCTCAGCATGTTGGGGTATTGCCCATTCCTGGCTGGGATGAGCTCCCCACAGCCTCAGGGCCCAGCCAGTCCTTACAGGAAAATGTTATTTTAAAAGCTGCAGAGGGAGGACAAGCCACAACTGCCCAGGAGACCCTGCCAGACTGGTGGCGCTCAGTGAGAGCTTGTAGAAAACCAGATATTTTTGCCTGCATGGGTGAACCACCAGCAGGGATAGGAAAGCCACGTCTTCCCCCTTGTTCTCACTACACTTCCCAGGAAAACTTCCAGCAGAGGAATGGAGCTGCCCTTCCCACAGCCCCAGGGAAACTGGAGATCAGCAGAGATGTGTCTGTTCCTGTAGAGCCACCCCTCTGCACTGCCAATCCCATCCCATCCCATCCCATCCCATCCCATCCCATCCCATCCCATCCCCAGGTNATCCCATCCCATCCCATCCCATCCCATCCCCAGGTGTTATAGGGTAGATCCTGCTGGGATCACTGCCACCACTGGCACTGAGCTCTGCCAAACCCAGCAAACCCTTCCCAGGCCATGGCTCTGATGGGCTCAGGGGCTCTGGATGCTTCACCCCTCAGTCCTTCAGGGCTGGTCCCCTCTAGGAGCCTTCAGTTGTATAACAGGGCATATCTGGGATCCTCTTTTCTGATATTCTGAAAAGTAGGCCAGTCCAGCCCAATTCCTAATGTATAAACCCTGGTGAAAAGGCTTGGTCCAAAACCAAAGCGTTTTTAAAATCTAGGCAGGTCCCAGAGAACATGACTCATATTAATACTTGATGTTAAAATGCTTTTAAATCTTATTTTTCAGACTGTTTTTGCCAAAAGCTCCCATGACATTACTAATACCTGATGCTAAAAAGCTTTTAAATCTTATTTCTCAGATAATATATTTTTTTAAAATACCAACTTCCATGATGTTAAAAAATCTTCCTTTTTTGTTTACATGAATGAGACTGTGAATTTAAAAAGTTAAACTATGAAAGACTTGACAGAAATGGATGAATAGGAAATGACCCCACACAATCCTTCAGGCTGCTTCCCCTAATTCACTCCTGCAAATCTCCATAAACTCTTAGCTTACTGTATTAAATAATCTGCACTCCAAGGATGCAGAATAGATGATTTAAAATGATGGCTTTATTGTTCTTCTGCTCTGTACACTCCTCAGATAGCTTCACTTTGATGTGATATTCAGCTTCAAAAACAAACTGCTCTAACAACTCTTTTAATTGCTCTCCAGTAAATTCCCCTTAATCCTCCTGTCCCAGGAACTGTTTTGTATTAAACTATTGCTCCATCTGGGTGTGAGAAAGGAATTTCTGTCCTTGGCTGTGCAGTGAAAATGACTGACTGCTGAGCAATTAGTTAATCTCCAGGATAGGGATGTTTCACTAAACAGTCTTTCATGCTGGATTTTGGAGGAATAGAAGATTTCTGTAGGTCAGTCTCCTGGCTGCTTGAAAGAAACAGTAAATAATAGCCTTCCTGCAAATTTCCATTGATCCTGACTTCACAGACACGGTAGCATGCTACAGCAAAGGCTTCCTACCAAGCACATTTTAATTTTGCTTTGGAGAAACTGTATTCACACAGATTCTTCCTAAGGAACTATAGAATTCACCTGTAAAAGATGTGAAGATTTCCAACTCAAGTAACAAAGTGATGTTGCTCTGGAAATGAGAATTATTGAAAAAGCCCTTTTAAGGGACATTTAATGGCATTTTATGTGCAAGGAAGATGCTTATTCTTTTATGACGACTTAATAAAAATCTTTGTCCCCCAAGTTGCTCATCTAAAGAAAAACCACAACATGTAATGAGAGAGAGACCCTTCAGAAGAGCACAACAGCAGCCAATAACTGACTCCAAAGTCCAGAAATTCCATTGTCTCTTTACTGCTTGCCCTGTGGTTTAGAAATTGATTACTGTAGGTCAAATTTTAATCTGATTCCATTTCATGTTCACAATCAATTCTCACAGCACCTGAGTACTCTTGCAGAGAGACATCTGTGCATGCTGGCAGCCAATTAGGCTGATCTGCATCCGTGGAAAAGCATGAATATTAAGAAGAAAGTGGTTGAGAGTTTGAGCCATCTACTTCACGCTTGGTATGGACCTGAAGTTATCCTGATTTCATTTAAAACATGTCTGGATGGAAGAAGAAAGAGAAGGGAAGCAGGCAGAGATCCAAGTCTCGTTTGTCACATCCCTGGAGCATCGTGGCCAAACACACAGAGCACCAGGCTGGGATTCACAGGGATGGATTATCCTGCTGGCCTGACCTTCAGCCAAGTGGGAAGTCCTGTACAAATCACTCTGCCTCTTCATGTCTCCATCTCCCCCAGTGCTAGAGAGGATAATAACACTGCCCTCATTTCCCCAATTAGCTGGAAATCCCTCTGTCACTGCTAACTATTTACAACCAAGAGACTCAAATCCATGGCTGACAGCAGAGAGAGGTCACTGTGCTGGCCTGTTGCCAAAACTGAGGCAGTTCATTAAAAACAACTCAGTCATTTTCAAAATACCCATAGGTGTTCTCAGGGTTTCAGCTCGAGGGCCCAAGGCGCTGCTGCCCCAAGATGTTTAGGGCAGTACACATGTGTAGATGGATGTACAGTGCTACATGAAGTCCTGTTCTCACCCCCTGAGACACCAATCCCCTGACTGATTAAAGGTACTAACACCTACTGGCACCTCCTTTGCAGGGAAGGCTCAGCCAGATCACTCAGCTGAGTGATGGACACTGATTCTCCACACAGTGTGACTACAGGTTCAGCCAAGCGTGGGCTGAGCTAAGGAGTCACATTTCCATGAGAAATGCCAAAGCCTTTTCCTCCCTTGGCACAATTATACAGATTTACACCAACTACAAGCAGCAGCTCAGTCTCCTGAATCAGGAGCTCTTCTGTCCTTTCAGCCACCCAGGCCTGAGCAGTTCCTGCCCAGAGATGCCTCCATCTTTTCACATTCCAGGGGAAAACAACCCAGGGATTTGCTGTGGCTGCAGGTTCAGCTGTTGTCTCTGATGTCTGCTGGGCTCTGTTTCTGCTTAGAAGGGGATGTTGAAGGAGGGCACTGTGCACATTTGAAGTGGGAATATTTGTCACTTCTTTTAAATGAGATTCTGGAATTGGAATTGATTGCTTATTTTTGCTGCTTTTTCCCTCACTGTTTTCTGTTTTCTTTCCTGTAACCAAACAGCAGATGCTTTAGCATGTTGCAGAGCAGCCAGATTCAGAATGATTTCTCCAATACTATCCAAGCCAGCAAAATGCACATTCCACATAGAAAATTTTTACAGTCAATAACCCAGAAAGGCTACTTGGTTTATGAATTTATGGTGGGTCTGCTGCTGCTTGGCCTTGTTTAGAGTCAGTCCATTGCAGAGTGAAGTATTGATCTGTGTGTGGCCATGGGCCAAACACACACAGCCCCTCTTGGGGTCCTGCTACAACTGGGAGAACAGAAGCCCAGCTTTAGCCTCCTAATTCCTTTTCAGGACCACAAACCCTACACTGAACTCAATAAAAAAAACTAAATTGGACCGGGGAATTGAAATAATGCTTTGAATAATTTGTTTTCTCTATATAAGACAGAGTTGGTTAAACATGGGGAAATTGAGCAGAGAACAGTTTGGGTGTAAGTGCTGCAGTGTAACTATTACTGAGCAGTGTCTTGTGGGGACCCCTGTTCCCTCTCACTGGTTAGGTTTATCCACTTCTTCACACCTTTCCTCCCTCCCTAACAACTCCCCCATGTAAACAATCCTAACTTGGATTGGTCACTTGGTGAATAAGCTCTTGATGTGCTCTTGATGGAGAGTATCACAGAATCATCTCTCCTTCCCCTTTCTCTTTCTTACCTTGCGGATGTAATTATTAGAGAGCAACAGGGAAGGGAGATATTTCTCCTATTTCTTTGTCTGGCATTAAGGCAGAGAGAAGGCCAATTTCCCTTGCTGGGATTTATTTTTTTCCATTTTGCAGATGTTTCTTTCTCTGTACAGCACGGAAATCCTGCAAGAAGGGAAGCTGAGGTACTTACAGAGGGGGGAAGAGGAGCCCTGCAGATGCCTAAAAATCCAAGCCCATTAGACCCAATATCTTTCACTGGATGTGGAGGGATATCCCAGCAAAGACAGCCTCCAGCCACCCCAACCAGACCATGCCATGGCTTCCAGAGAAGCCCAGTGATGTAAAGAGATGGTGACATGTGGCACCCCGGGGTGCACCACGACCACACTGTCACCACCAATCCTGCCAGCACATCACCACTGGGTACCCCAGGGCTCAAGAGCTGAAGGGAGCTTCCCACTGCATCCCAGCCCAGCTGAGGGGTGCTGTGCTCACTGCCAGACACTGCCCCCTTCCACGGGACAGCTCCCAACTCCATCAGGCAGGCTGGCTCCTTGCAAACTTCTATTGATTGGCTGCTGGATCAATATCTGCTATTGGCACTGGCCTCATGAAATGTCAGTCAGCAGCACTGCCAATTGATCCATGCTTATCTGTGCTGCAGATGAGTTCCTGCCTCTGCATTTTACCAGAGATGATTAAAAGAAGAAAACAGCCTTCAGTTCTCCCAGGATCTCCTGGAGGGGGACACGCTCCTGGGCAGGGAGAGGGAAACACAGGTCACAGCTCCAGGTGACAGCAGCATGCCTCGAGCTTGGGGCAGACTGCAGAAACAGGGGAAAAGTGCCAAAAGACTTTACAGGCTGCTCTTCAGCCTGATTTAACTTGGAGCAGAAAAATCAATCATTGGCAATAATATGCAGCTCTGGTCCACCACTCCCCTTTCCCTGTATTGGAGGAAGTTGGATTTACGTAGCTGCCACTTGTGCCAGAGGCCAACACCGGGGCACAGAGAGGTCATGCACCACTTGCCCAGGGTCACTGAGCTGCTTAGGGGAGGAGTTGAGGGGATGGAACCAAAGCTTCCAGCCCAGAGCCCCTATAGTAGGAAAATCTACACTGCAAAAAAGATGAAAGATATAAATATATTTATTAGAAGTAAAAGAAAATTAATATCGTTAACAACCTTTCTTTTCGCCACTGTCCTGTCTGGCATGTAGAGTTCCGGATTTGAAATGATTGAAAGGGCTCAACTTTAATTGCAGTTAATTGCTGAAATTAAATCCAGACCAAGACAATTTACTGCTTCTCAGGTTTGTGTTGGGAGAGGGGTGAGGAGGGAGGCAGAACTATTTCTGTTTATTTAGTGACAATTTTCAGAAGGTCTTGGTTTTATTCCAATGGAAAATATCAAAATCTTCATGTTTGGCTTCTGGCCAGCTCCACTTGTGCAGTGTTCCTGCATATCCCCAGCACAAAGCCACACAGAACACAGGCACTGAGGATTTGCAGGATTTGTGTTTTCTTCTCTGCGTTTTTGCCTCTTATTGCTTCTTGCCTGAAGACTAAATGATCTCACTAAATGCCTAAGAGAATCTCTCCATTTACAAAGTAATACATCAGCAAAAGAATTGCAAATTGTTCCCCAAATGTAATACTCTCTTCTGCCTGCTTTAAGTGGAAATTTAAATTAATTGGAATCATTGTGGCTTTCTTCTTTAACTTAAATATTACTATACCAGACAATAAAGTGCCTGAAATTTAATCCAAAGTCTTCAGACCTGAAAAAGCTTTTTGCAACGGAAAGATTTTTGATTTTTTTCCAGCTATAACCACTGGTCCAATAAAAGATAACACCCATTGCTATCAGCCTTGCTTCTGACACTGAGAACATTCTACCTGGCCTTCAGAAACCTTGGTTTTCTTTGGAATGTGCCACCAGCTACTCTGTTCACTTCATCACTTTCAAGGTTTTGTTAATTTATTGAAAAGCTTTTACAGCAGGATCTTCAATTAAAACAATGCACTTCCATTGCCACGCAATGTAGAACACCATCAGTTTTGTTTGGAAGTGGTAAGTCAGAAATGAAGAAGTAATTTTAAAAACCCAAATGGAAGGGACAATGGGCAGCCTCTGTGCCTAGAAGGGCCAAGACACCATCACCCTGTATTACAAAACAGGGAGGTAAAAACATGCTGCTCAGCCACTGTCAGATATTCCTCACCTGAACCAGGCCTAATGAGAGAGACAATTTCACTGGGGAGAATCACTGACTTCAGACTCAAGCTGGCTCAAAGCCATTCCAGTATTCCTGACTGGAGCAGATTTAGACTGGTGGAAGGGCAGTCATTTGTTTCTTTCCCATTTTCCTCCAGATCCCAGTCAAGGATCTGATCTTTTGGGGCTAAAAGTGAGGGCCTGCCAATGTCACACCACATTGGGAAGAGCAGCAGGACTCCTCCTGTCCCACAGCAGTGTCCCCCTGCAGAAAGGCAGCACCCAAGAGGATGGAGCCAGGTTATCAGTGGTGCCAACCAGGAGAAAATGGGCAGAAACTGAGGCACTGGGGTTCCACCTGAACATGAGGGAAAACTTCTTTCCTATGCAGTGACTGAGCACTGGAACAGGTTGCCCAGAGGGGGTGTGGGGTCTCCCTCACTGGAAATATTCCAGAACCACCTGGACACAATCCTGTGCCCCATGCTCTGGGATGGCCCTGCTTGAGCAGGGAGGTTGGACCCGATGAACCACTGAGGTCCCTTCCAACCTGGCCCGTCCTGGGATTCTGGAATTCTCTGATTAGGCTGCATTCAGACCTGCTCTCTTCTGTCTCTGTTTTCAAGCCCCAAGCTCACCCTGCACCATAGTTCTGTGCTCAGCCAGCCAACCAGGCCAAAATTACCTCAGCTATTCCTTTTCTTGTATGACCTACTGCCACATCAGAGAAGACTGAACCCGTCTGGACCAAAGTCAGGACACTTCAGCCAGTGCTCACTCCCTTTTCTACAAATCTTCTGGATGAAACCCGAGCTCAAATGACCACTGACCAAATCCCAGTGCCTACCTTACCCATGGGATGCCCTGCAAACGAAGCCACAGGGATGCTGCCAGGGAGAATGAGCTGGGGCACTTCAGCAACTCACATCTCTGCTTCTCAACCCAGAGACACAGCACAAAATCCACTGGCAGGCTGACCTGACAATTCTTTTAATTTGAAATCAAGACTTGGAAAGGATTAACAGCTCTGAAAGACAGGGTCAGCCCACTGGGCGATAGATGTGAAATAACGCAGTTAAACCATTGGGAAATCCAAATTTGACAGGAAAAGAAGACCAAAAGGTTATTTAAACTTCTGATATCTACTTCACTTAACTACAGAAAGCTTGGTGAAATAACCTTAAAAAGTATCCCTGGAATTCTTCAAGTGAAACATCCCACCCAGCAAGAGCCAAGCTTTTCCCAGCTGGGAGCTCTTGGTCGGCAGTGTGTGATTAAGGAGTGCTGGCTGTTGGAACGTGCTGGAATTGCCTCTAATAGGATGAAAGCCACTGCTTCAATGGGGAGGAACCACTTGGGGAGAAAAAAAAAAAGGACCCAAGACACAAGCATGCAAACATTAAGGAATGTGCTGTCAAGAAGAACTACATCATGAAGAGGATATTTCACCCAAAACTTGCCCCTTTAGCCTGAAGTGGCTGGGTCTGTCACTGAGGGTGCTTTAGCTCAAGAGACTGAAGGAATTATAGTGTTTAGAGGCATCTGTAATTGTCAGCAGAGTAGGGGCCTTCTATTTATGGCATGATCAAATAAAATTAATTTTTAGTGAGCAAAGACCGCATTTCAATGAGTTTGCTAATGCTTCCTTGTACCTGAATGTGCACCAGTGAAGAGCTCTTCCTTTCTGGGGCAGAAAGTCAAGGGAAATCACCCACAGCCAGGAGAGCCAAGAGGAGAACAATCCACCAGCTCATGAGCTCTCTACCACAGCATGGAAACACTGCATCAGCCACATGAAAATGCAGTGTGCAGCTCCCTGAAGCCACGTGTGCAGAGATGGAGCTGCTGGTGACAGTGGTGGCAGAGCTACTCATGGGCAGCACCACGGGGCTGCCTATGTGACACACACCCTGAGAGGATGAAGGGCTCTCCCTGTCCCCAGAGGGAGCATTGCCTGTTTTCCCAGCTCAGGGGATGTGACTGAGGCAAGTGCTGGCTCTGCAGAGCCTTGCATTTATTTCTGAGGAGCATCTGCAGGAGGAAGAGGCAGCACAGGAGAGCTCACGGGTGGGGTTATGGGGATGGCATGAACAGATGGAGTGGTGAAGAGCCATTTCCTTCCCATTTGCACACTGACTGCACTAAATCAATCTCTGGGCTTTCAGGGCTGTGCTGGGAAGGGTTTTAATGATCTGACCATATCCTAGTTGTGGGTATCATCCTATTGGGTCTCCACACTTAAATCTACTCTGGGGGAAAGCTCCTTCCATTTTTCTCACGAGCTTCCTGGTGATCTTCCCTGCTATCTGTACCACAGCCACTGCCTCTTGGCTAGATGTGGATGCCTGTAAAGCTCCCCAGCACTGTTTCTGCTCCCATCCATGCACTCAGCCACTGACACAGGCTGCTCTGTAGGGGCTGAGCCTGCTGGTTTTGCAGCCCTCACTTATCTCATTGCTCCAGACCCAAACAAATTCATTTGTAATCCTCAGGATTGTATACTCTGGCAAATCTGGCTCTAAAAGTGATCAGAAGTGACCTCCTTGTGTAAAAGTGGACTCAATCCCCTCTTCCTGTCTGGGGCTAGAAGAAAACCCTGTACCTGCACAAAGAACAGGTCTCTCCAATCAATAACATTGACAATTCTGTATTTCCCTATTTGTGGCCATGCTTCACCCTGTTTACACACAGTTTGTATTGCTTTCTACCACTCCCTGTGCACACACAATTACTGAAACACCAGCTGGTGCAGCATAAACATTGCTGCAAAAGGGATGCAAAAAGACACCACACAGAAGTACAGATCTCCTACCCCTGTTATTTTCCATCTCAGATGCTGTGTTTGCCTCCCAGAGGTCCTTCTGAGCTCAGAGACTTTGGCTAAAGCATCTCCCTCTTTTTCTCTGGTTTTATTTTTTCCCGGATGTCTGAAAAAACCAGCTAAGCCCAAGATTCCCAGGCAAGACAGCAGTTCTTCAGTCACCTCCTCCCAGGAAGGCCTTGTCCACGAGGCTGACTCTCCTCAGTGGGGTTTGCCACTCACCTTAGATGCTGGGGGATGCCTACAAATGTGCAACTGTGTCAGATGTTAAGACCATGAAGGTGCTCAGAGGGCTGGAGCACCTCACCTGTGATGACAGGCAGAGAGAGCTGGGCTTGTTCAGCCTGGACAAGGCTCCAGGGAGACCTGAGAGCCCCTTCCAGCACCCAAAGGGGCTACGAGAGAGCTGGAGAAGGACTTTTGACAAAGGTACGTAGTAACAGGACAAAGGGAAATGTCTTTAAACTGCCAGAGGGCAGGTTTAGATTCCATTCAAGGAAGGAATCTTCCCTGTGAGGGAGGCACTGGCACAGGCTGCCCAGAGAAGCTGTGGATGCTCCATCCCTGGAAGTGTTCAAGGCCTCAGTGGATGGGGCTTGGAGCTCTCATGGAAGGTGTCCCTGCCCATGGCAGCTGGGGTGGAAATGGTCTCTTCCAACTCAGTGATTCTGTGATTCTGTGAAATTCACAGAATTCACAGAATGTTCACAAAATGTCCAGGTTGGAAGAGACCTTCAAGATCATCAAGCCCAACCCATGCCCCAACACCTCAACCAGATCATGGCACCAAGTGCCACATCCAGTCTTGTCTTAAACACATCCAGGGATGGTGACTCCACCACCTCCCCTGGTCTGGGCAGACCATTCCAGTATTTTATCACCCTTTCTGTAAAAAACTTCTTCCTAATATCCAACCTGTATTTCCCTTGAGGCAGCTCACGGCTGTGTGCTCTGGTTCTGTCAGTGCTGCCTGGAGAAAGAGCCCAACCCCCACCTGAGCACAGCCACCTTTCAGGGAGTTGTGGACAGTGACAAGGTCACCTCTGAATCTCCTTTTCTCCAGCCTGAACAACCCCAGCTCCCTCAGTGGTTCTGCATATGGCTTGTGCTCCAAATGATCTTTAAAGCCACACAGACCCAAACCATTCTGTGGTTCTGTAATTCCATGTTCCACCATGGGGCAGGGCTGGTCCATGGGGCCAGAGCATCTGCCCTCTAGAAGGCCAGCAAGGCTAAAGAAGGCTGTTGGGGGTTTTGTAAGTCCAGTCTCTGCCCCAGCAGACTCCTTACCATCTCCATTAGCAGCTGTCTGACACTTTGGACTGAATTTGAGCCCAGCTGGTCTGGCAGGAAGCTCTTCATGGGACACATACTACAAAATTTCCAACAAACACTTTAAGTTATGGCTGATGGTTCATCAGGCTCAGTCAGGCATCTGTTTGTACATTAATGCATGGCTGCACTCAGCTTGTAAATTATTATTCATGTACTTTTGTAGAACATCTTGAGGTTGTTGGCTGAGTCCTTCACTAAATGGGAACAGGGACAATTATTCACACATGAAAAACATGCATGATTCAGTTCATCCATTTACATTTCTGGTGTAGCCTTCCTTGGCAGGATGGCCAGTACAGCCTGGGAGAAGGATGGTCATTCATTATTGAGCTGCTCTGACCAGCAACTGTTCCATTTAAAAATGGATTTGCCTCAGACACACAATGGAGATGGAAATTCACTACAGTGGCACCGAGTCAGGCAAGGAAGAATTGGTGAAAATAGTTAGGTTAGACACAAATTAATTACTGAGATGACAGGGTGCTCTGTCAAGGTCAGGTACACAGATAAGGAAAACTGGATGTCTGTGCACTGAGAGGAAAGCAATGGGCACAAATGGAAAAGCAAATTTAATCATAGTAAAAAGGCTTTGTTTCATCTGACCAGTCAGAAACATCCTGGTCAGAAATGGCTGTTCTCTGCTGCTGTCATCTGCTGGTTCCTTAGGTCCCCATTTTCACATTTTTAAGGGAGTGTGAAGTGGTTTAGGCTCTCAGAAAAAGCCTGTTCCAGCCTATTATGAAGAGGAGTGCTGTTCATAATAAAAAAGAGGACAATGGAAGTGCTTCCAAAGGGATATGTACTCACAGAGTACAGAGAGGTAAGCCCCCTGCTCTGGAGGTACAGTGGCTGGTGGAAGTTTAATATAGGGAACAGGATATAGAACCCTTTTGGCAGCTTTGTGGAGTACTAATAAAAAAATCTGATATTCACCTAAAAGTCAGAGGGGAGGTCCCAGAGTTCAAAATATCAAAAGATCACTGACAGTTTAATTAACAGAGTTAAGAGAATCAGAAGCTTTTACAACTTCTTACACTATGCTCCTTTTTTTAACAGTAACCTACAACTGAATACTGTATTATGGTTTTGTTATCTTCAGGAAGGGAAACAAATTAAGACCTAGGGCTGTAAGGTCTGAGAAGTAAAAATACGGGGGAAAAAACCATGAATTAATAATATATATTCCTTTCTAAATGCACAGAATATTTTTGGCTTTCAGCAGGTTGCTCAGAAGGGCAGTAATAGGGGACTCAGCTTATTTCAGGTGCTTCCCAGAATGTGCCTGTCCCTCTTGACAGCTGTGCCCACCTCTGGCATATATTTAAGCATCTCCTAAATTTGCTCCTCCAGACCTTCTCTGCATGGGCACTAAACTGAGCCAGCTTGCTAATCACAGCCACTGGCAGACAATTAGAAAAGTCACAGTCAATCAGCCATCATTAACTTGGAAGTGACATGCTGGGTTTTATTTTTAACTAAAAATAGTGGGATTCATGCAAACTTTTCCACAAAGATCCTCTTGCACTTTGTTTACAATTTAATACTTTCCTACATGCACTGTAGAAAGCAGCCCCAAAATGCCACTGAAAGTAAGGTAAATCTAGGATTTGCAGGACTGCAATCACTATTATGTGCTGAACCAGCACATTTGGGTATTATTGCATCTGTGAAGAGTGTGAGCTGAAAAATAATAGATTAATGGATTTATACTTGCACAGAACAGAAAGGCCTTACGCAGGGAGTTTTATTTAGCATTTGAGAAGCTATTTATTTGATTGTTTGTTTTGTTTGTTTGACAAGCCTTTTTGTTCAGGTCAAGGCAAAAACCTGTTTGGAGAGTGCAGGGAAAGAATAAATAAAATCAGTGCTGTGCCCACTGCAAAACTGCTGCAAAATTGTTACTGATCATTTCTAGATGGGTCAAAATGGATCCCATTTTGAGCAGAGCCAGACAACTCCCACTTGGATGAACCCTCAAGCTCTGCCTGTGCCTGGGGAAGCCCATGGGGACCCACAGGAACAGGCAGAAGCTCTCTCTCCCCAGCCATGGCTTTGGGTGCATTTCTACCAGCATTCCCAGTCTGCCAGAAGTAAGGTTTAGGGAGTGAGAAGTCTGGGGTAGAAGCTCATTTTATACCTTCAAGTCACACTGTGCTGTTGCTAAAATGTCTGGTGTTCAGCTCCAGGAAGCAATGACAGAATTAATCATCTCAGTTTTTCAACATTTCCCCCTTTCCTTGCAGTTATCATGTTGAAAAAATTGTACATCTACACAGGAATTAGGCTCAGCAGCCCCTGTAAGAAGAAATCCATTGCTCTGGAATAATTGCTTGGAGAGGTGTGAGGTGACACAACACACCTCTGTCTCCACTTTCTGTGCAAATCCTGCCTGCTGGTAAAAACTTCCTTAACTGGAAATCAAAAATGAAATGGCAATGTCCCTTCCTGTTGCACCATGCACATTCCCTCCCCTTCCTCTGCAGTGGGAAGAGATTAAAAGCATCCATTTTAATCGATGAGGGGAGGTAAACACAAAATGTTTGTTTTTTACTATTTACAAGATTAAAAATAGCAAACCTTTGATTTATTTTTTTATTAGCACTCATGCCCTGTGCAAGCAATGCCCATGTGAACTGATACCTGCAGACAGCCTGCAGAATGCTTTCTGTGCCAGCCAAGGAGAATATCTTAATTATAAAAGCTTTCTAAATAAGAAAATAGTAATTATTCACAGAAAGCACAATAGCAAATAATCACCAATCTGGATCTCCACTCTAACACAGCCAGTTCACATTTTTGTCTCCCTATGGATGCTGCCCATCCCTGACATTCCTGTTTAATGATCTTTCCACACAGAAACAAATGACCCAGGCTGCACTGCCTGCCTGAGGAAGGGATGCTCACACCTTGCCCTGGGGTAAATCAGCTGAGTGCCTTTGGCATCAGCGTGCAGAAAGCATCACAGCAGCCAGACAATGCTGCTCAAAGAGCCTTGGATGAGAAGTATGCTAAACTGACTTGCATTTCTCAATAAACACCATCAGACAAACAACATAAAATGACCTCTTGATTTAGATTTAGATTTAGATAGGGAAGTTACACTCATAGGAAATGTCTACCTCTGTAATGCCAAAGGATTATCAGAATTGGGTTCAGTCCTGCTTTTAACAGAGCTGGTGATTTGTCTCTTGCTCCTACAGAAGCGTGGTCAGGGTGTCTGAGGAAGGTATTTAACTCAGAGATTATATCCAGGATAGAATATTGGCCTGCTGGTACCCTGGGGGATTAATGTGCTCCAAAACACTACTGAAGGTGGCAGTGCCCTGGCTGATCTCTGCATCTGCCTGCAGTCTGAGGGCAAAATGTGCTAATCCAGGCTGTGCTGTGAACCCACAGCACCCCAAAGATCCCATGGGATATTCAGTGAGTGAACATGGGGGAGTATTGAGAGGAGAGGGGAGGAGAGGGGAGGAGAGGAGAGGGGAGGGGAGGGGAGGGGAGGCCTCCTTTTCTCCAAATTAAACAAGTCCAAACTGCTCAGCTGCTCCCTACACTCCTTCCAGCCCTTTCAGCAGCTTTGTTGCCCTGGATGCAGTCAAGAGTTTCACACTTCTCACCAAGTTCTGCCAAGCCAAATGAGAGAAAACCACTGTGCTCCCTGTGCTGCTCCAGGGAGGGGATTCAGAGCTGCAATTGCTCCTCATTTCCCACGGTCAGTGTGACCTGAAGAGCACCCAGAAGAGATGAGGGCACAGGAGATGAAGAAGTGGCAGAAAAGGAGAGGGAAAGGAGTGAGGCACAGGGGAAGGAGTCCAGCTGACAGCTGCAGAAGTGAGGCAGCAAACCCACAGCAGCTCTTGCAGGGCTCACTCTGCTCCCCCAGCTGTCCCACACTGTCTGGCACGGGCTGAACTTGAAGCTGCTGCAGTTCTCCCTTTCCATTTTTCTGCTGCTCCTCTACCTAGCAAAGTCACACACAGTCCTCCAAGGACTCCCTTCCTTGCTTTGAATGCCTTAAACTCCAATGCCCATGTCCCTGAAGAGGGGCAAAGACACCAAGAATTGCTCAGGGGAGCAGGAGGTGGGAAGGAAGAGCTGCAGAAAAACCTCTCGCCCCAGATCTGTAATTCTCACTGGGAAGGATCTGTGGGGCTCTCAGTGGCAGGAGCTGGAGGATGGCCTGTGCTGGGCTCTCTGTCACCACACAGCTACAAATGCACAAGGAATTGCTGCTTTATCTGTACTGATTAATTCCTCACATTCCTGATTAATTGGCCCAGATCCCTGAGCAGTTTCTCAAGAAATTTCCAGCCCAGGACCACCAATCTGCAATTTGGGCAAGGTCACTTTATTTGAAGGCTTGGAGTGGGTTCCTCTCCCCCAAGCACATTCGACCTACAAGTCTAGACACCATCAGAGGTGGTATGAGATCTAAATCAGTTAAACAGTCCTGTAGGAAATATTGCAATTGAATATTAACATATCTGTAGAGAGCAGTGAATGCAATAAAGCTGAACAATAAAAATCTTTAAAAATTGTTCTAAGTGAAAGTCTTTTCAAGCGTAATGGCAGCTGCAAAGGCTGCTAAGATGTGAACAAAATAAAATCAAATTGATTTTTGAGGATGTAACTTATTTGCTCAGTAATCACACCAAACAGTCACTAAAGTATAGCTATAGGACTTTATTTTCTTGGACAACATGTTCATTTAAAAGAAAAAAAACAACCCAGACAACAAAGACCAGACAGGGAGAGAAAAGGCCTGAGACAAGGACAATGCTCTGACCCCTTTCCATGCAAGCAAGTCACTCCCCACAACTGATGGGGACTGAGTGTGAGCACCAGCTGGTGAAGTGCAAACAGCTCTGAACTAAGCTCCTGCAACTGAGAATGGCTCCATTTGGAGCTCAGAACTTGTGACAGTCCCCAGGTCACCAGAACACAGATGACCTCCAGGGGCATGGACTGATAGCTGAGCTGTGCTCCCTGCCTCTGCATTGCTTCTGCATCAGGACCCTCACTAATACAGCACACCATTGGGAGGGTCTGGAAAACTAAAACAGGGATGGTGAATGAACCTTGGGACAACCTTCACTTTTAGGACACGTGAATGCAGGATTCAACTTAAAATAAAGCTTTTCTAAAAACCACGGGACACCGAAATGATAAGTGATTCAGTCAAGAAACCACATGTGATGTGTTAAAACCTCAAGCAAGAAGAGGAAGGCAATTTAAAAAGAAATTCTTCTAATCTGAAGGAAAAAAGGAAGATAGGATGTGTGTGTTAACACAGTCTGATGGCCTCACCTGCTAAAAAGCCCCAGAGATTCAGTGTGCTAGAGGTATTAGATAACATCAGCTGCTCACAGTGTCATCCCTGGCTTTCAGAGCATCACAGAGAAAAGAGCTGAGCCTCCCCAAATGGGAATTCGCTGCCTGAAAGGCACTCATCTCTCCTCACATCTCCTTGGCTGTGTCTCAGCACACCTTCCAGGAGCACTCACAGCCAGGGTCAGACACGAGCGCTTGTCCCCTTCCCCGGCTGCTCCTGACTCACTGCTGCAGCACAGCTCCACTTCTCCAGGACAGGAAACAGCAGGATGTGACTGTGTGCCTTAAAAGCTGTGGCTGAAATCTTTGCTGAACTGAAGCATAGGAGAATTTTAGCTGTGATTTCAGGAGGGCCAAGATTTCAGCTGGATCTGTCCCTGCACTTGCACAGCCTGTGCTGGGCTCGCAGTTCAGCAGAGGTGGTACATTAGCTGCTGCAAATGGAAGCAATGATGAGAAAAGGAAAATAAAAAAAAACCCCAAGATGTGGCTGGAGCAGGGGCCATAGGGAGGTAGGGCAGCACTTCTCCAGGACAAACATCCTTGTTCTGGCTCCTGGAGATAAACACAACACAGCACAGCACAAGTGCAGGAGTGAGGCTGAGAAGAGGGCATGGGCAGGAGCAGGGGATCAACACCACCCAAGACCCTCAAAACCTTCCAACCCAATTCCAGGAAGGTCTGGAAGAACTGACTGTGCACAACAACTAATTTACATAGAAAATGAGAAACTTATCTCCAGGATGGGGAAAACCTATCTATGAACAGGTACCCTGACAAAGCCCAGGCATGTGTGCACCCCACAACCCTGGACACCCCAGGGGGAACAACGCTGGAGCCAGGACTGGTGATCTCTCTTCCTCACCCTTCTTTTCCTTGTTTGCTTGCTTTCACCCATCCCTCTCTTTCTGCCCTCCCTTTTATCCCACTCCTTTATGCAAAACCCACTGATGTGGGCTTATATGAGGAAATCAGCAACTAGTTCACGAAAATTCACATGCCAAGTGTGTAATTTACTAAAGAAACTTCTCAACCCTTTGCAGACCCCCTGACTTTTGCTGTTCCTTCCCACCCAAGATTTCCACCCTGTGTGTTCACTTCCCTTTCAGGGTTGGATGCTACAGAGCCTCCTAAAAACCAGTCATGGCTCCCCTCCTCATGCCAAGCTCCATGGCTCAAGCCAGCAGAGAGGCTCCCCTCCAGCTGTGTGAAATCTTGAGAGGCACTTAATGAATTAGATATTATTAATATTCTCTTCCAGTATCAGAAGGCAGTAATTAACTCTTTGAAGACTCATCCCAGACCCTGCTTTATTACTCAATTCTCAGAGGCAGCTATGTAATCCCACTGTGATTTTAAAGAATATCTTCCCAGAATAATTATTTTCCTTGTTTGGGAAAAAAAAAAAAAAAAAAAGAAGTTTGAAGTCCTGGTTCTGTCTTGGAGTGTGCATTAGTGATGTCAGACATACTGTAAAGATTTCAGTGTATGAAACACAATATGCTGCAATACTTTTGCTGAGCAGATGCCTTAAGGAGGTCATTCAACATGCCAGGCTCTAAATGCTATTTGGGAATGAGAAAAGATTATTTTCCCACTTCAACAAGACTTCCACTTCCCTGTCATGTGGAAATAACCTTTTGTGCTCAGTGCTATTATTAATTTATTAGCCTTTTGAACATCTAAACATTTTGCACCCTATGGACCACATCAAAGTGCTGGCTGAGGGACAGGCCAGCACAAACACATGGTGTGTGCACCCAAATCCATGGATGTGTGCTTCAAAGAGCAGACCTAGTGCAAGAACACTTCTGCCTATATATTTCTGACAGTGAGAACAGCCATTTTCTCAGGCACAAACCCCCAAGGAGCATATTAATGTTATAATTAAATGTCAAACCTTATGAGTGATGACTATGTAGAAAAAGGGCTAAGTATATATTTCTATAGAAATCAATTAAAGGAGACAATGATTTTCTTTCCATTTAGGTTACATGATGCCAGCACAAGCTGCTGCAGCACAGTGCAGCTGCCAGCCCTGCCTCACTGCCTGAACAATTGCTTTCTGTTCACCTGATGGAGCTGCCCTGGATGGCACCGATTTTCCTCAGGGATGAACTCACTGCCAAAGGCTTCTGTGATTCCCAACAGGGAATCACGTATCCTTCCAGCAGGCAGGAGGTTTGAAACAATCCCCTGAATGGCTTTATGTAACAGGACTCAGACTGTGTCCCTGGTGTTGAATGTAGCATGATCTACTTAGTGCCCAGGAACAAAACACAGAATTTCTGCAAAGCAGGCTCTGGCTCAGTGCATCTGACTGCAGTGCCAGGCTGCTCCCAGAACAGTTACTGACTGAAACTGCAGGACAGGGCTGGAGTCCATCTGATCTGTCTGAGGTGTTTAAAAGTTAGTGATCATGGACTCTGTGAAAACCAAAAGGGGGTGGTTTTCCCATCCCAGACTAGGCACCAAAGAGGGGCAAGATGATTTCCTCCTAGAGGAACCATCCCTCATGGGCTATGGAGGTGATTGGTGACTACCCTGGACATCATCACCCAATTTTTAATGAAATTAACTCCACTCAGCATGTCCCACATTGACACGACCCTTCTTTGACTCTTCATCAGCTCTCCTGTACTGCCCACACATTCACCCAAACAGCATTTCCTTTCCTTCTGCAAAATTTAACATTTCTTTGGGAATGCTGTTCCTTCTCACTGGAAGTCACTGCCCCCCATGGCAAAGTCTGTGTACCTGACACTGAGCTAAAGAGCAGGTGGGAACCTACTGGGAGTTCCTCTACTGGGAACTTGAGTTCCATGAATTTTTCCACCTGGATGATTTCCCATGCTAGACAAATTTTCCTTTAAAAAGGTGTGTGAGAGAGAAGAAATTCTGTGACAATTCAGCCAGGAGGTTGTTCCCCATATGCATCCCTAGACTGCAGAGCTGAACTCCAGCACATTGCCCTGTCAGGAACAGACATGTCCATGTTTTTCTCAGGAAGCCAGCTGGAGTGACACATTCACGGTTTTAGGAAGGAAAGAATACATTTTGGTACAATGTATGTGGCATTATCTTGTCCCATGAAATCACTATCAGCAATGCCTGAGCTGAGTTGTCATTGCAGGGCTGTAGCTGGTGAGGTGGCAAGGGGGGGGATGCTGAAGTCAAGGCTTGGAGCACTTCTTATCAACAGAGAAGTGATAAGCTAGAAACCAGGAACCAGCTTTCCAACCCCAAAGCCCTCCTTCAGGTCTGAAGTGCAGTTAACCTTCCAGTCAGAGGTAAGCTGGAACCAAACCTGGCTATAACTCAGCTCTTTCAGACAGAGGGGCACTGTAATCCCACTGCACCTGCTTCTTGCCGTGGGTATTCCGTGCCATACCTGGGATATTAATGAGCACAAGCAATGCACAAAAATTGAAACCTCCTCTGAAAGCAGCTACAGTGGCTGGAGAGAAACTAGACTTTAAAAAGTAAAATTCTAGTTGTGTTGAACTCCTGTTACTGCAGAGGCTGAAATTGTACTGTGAAATACTGAGGTAGCCCTGGTACATTATCAGGTCAGATGCCCAAGGTACAGCTGCAGAAAAACATGTTTCAGCAGCTAGAGGATCACAGCTAACGCTCAGTAATCTATAAATCATTGTTATGAGATTTCTCTATGCAAATGAAATTTATATAACCCTCATCAATCGTAAAGAAAAATCATAAAGATGAAATTTTGCAGCCGCAATGGGAATTAAAGGATCCCTTAACCTGTTTTCAAGATACGTCTTTATAGCTAATTAATTTTTAGATGGAGTGTTCTTCGAATGAACTAATGGATAGTGAGCATTGCTGATTGATTATAAAATGAGCAGGAGGGTTTAAGAAGTGAGCTGTGAATGTAAAATCACTACCTAGCTTTATTAACCTTGCCGTGTTAAAATTCTAGACTATGCAACTACAAGAAGCAGGTATACACTTTGATGAGTGTATTTTACTTATTTAACATCAATAAATTTCTCTTAGTTGGTCTATGCCATGGGGATCCATCAGACTCTCCTCTGAACTGTATCTTAGAGACTTCACCTTTGAGGAATCCAGAATCTGGATTCTATAAAATACAACTTTCTACATTTATGCGACAGGGTGGAAAAAACCCAACAAAATGAAAACCAGCAGCTATGAAGAAAAGGAACAGAAATGCAATTCATATGTCATCCTGCTAGGACTGCTCTCCAGAGCTGCAAATCTACAAGTAACTTTTATTGAGCCATCATTACAAACAGTGACAGCATTTACCCAAAGGCCACTCAATCTGCGACGACCTGAAAACATCAGGAGGAAATGAGGGGTTGTTAAACACTGAGAGCACCTGCAGGACTGAGCAGTCTCCTGATGAGAGAAAGGGGAAAACGAGAGCTTACCCGTTTCCTCAGATTGCAGGTGAGTGTGAGGTTCCTGGAGAAGGAGTTTGCAAAAGCAGTGTAGAAGTCCAGCACTTTAAGCAAGGCTTCTCGCTTAATGATGTGCAAATCGCAGTAGGTCAGAGCCCGTACGTTGGCACAGGCGTGGGCCAGGCTGGTTTCCTTCCAGAAGATATCACCAAACACATCACCTTTACCTGAAAAACAGCAGGGCAGGTTTGTCAAAAGGTAATGCTTAGGCAGAGTTTCTCCACACGCAGATGATTTTTTTCACAATCTGTCTTATGCTCCCAATTATCCCAACGCAAGCTCCCAACCCTGAAAACTAACAAGGGTAAAAGTTTTAAAATTAGCTGAGGTACTTGAGCATCCTTAGCAGTAGCCCCAGGTTTTTAAGGTATTTATAGATTGCTCTGTGAAGTGTCACAAAGCATAAGAGCCAGATTGTAAAGGTCTCCTTGTAGCTGAAGATACAAGTAGTGGATTTTTCAAAGGCTACCGAATATAATGAGCACTTTACTAATGTTCAGGTGATTGAATATTTCAGGTGTCTGTTCCCAAGTGATTTAGAAGTCCTGCTCTTACAAAAACCCTCTGACATCGAGGTTCCTTCATCCCCATGGCTCTACAGTGAGGTGCAGGAGCCAGCTTCCAGGGCCCAAGGATCACATATTAAAGGATGTTTTAACATTTTTAATTCAGTGTCAGTGGTAATATTCCTTCTGGAAAACCCACCAAAAGGCTCACTGAGACTTTTAACCTTTAAATAACCACCTCTAAATCTTAAACACATCCAAAACTACAGTTCTAAACCTAAATTCATTCATTTAAGTAGAGGCTTAGGCTTAAGCCTGTATTTCAATGTTTTCTGCATAAGAGAGGGTTTGACACCTCAGACACCTGCATGGATAAATACCTTCAACCACAGGGGGAAATGACACCTGCAGGCTGCTTCTGCACTGGCAGGCAGTGCAGCAGAACAGCTGATTGAGAACTTGGGGCTAGCTGTAGTCCAGTGCAATGGAGAGGGGGGCTCCAGGGGCTGGCAGTGCTCTGACACAGCCCGGTTTCTCTCCTCTGCAAGGAACCCCCTCCACACCTGGGCTAGACACCCAAGCAGGGTAAGAGCAGGAGGACACCATGTTCAAAACCACATTTCTGACCCAACCAGAAGCCCAGCATGGGTGCAGATTGGGGATGTGCTTCCAGGTTTGGACCCTCTGGTTGTTCTGAGAAGAGGCAGTGGCAGCAACAGAAAACACCCTGAGACAGTCAAAAGCTGCCTCTTGCTGCCTGGCCATGGGCTGGGCAAGGGCCACGAGTGTGGTTTGTGGCTGACACCTCAAACCCTGAAGCAGAAACCATGGTACAAAGGGTGTTTTTTGTTCCATATCCCCAGAGCCCTTTATTTAAGCAGTTATTAAAAGGGAACTCAAATCAGTCAGTCAGTGGCTGTTGATTTCAGGCACCTCAAGCAGCCCCTTGGTGAAGGTCAGGGATGTTTTTGTTTTGACATAAAAAAGGTAATGCATTTTTGTATTCTCTCTTTTAAGAACTTTTAACAAATTGCTGCACTATATTTTAAAAACACAGATCAGAGGGGTAATTTATTCAACCCTATTAGTTTTGGGGGTCAGAAAATCTATTTCCTTATTTCCATTTCTGCTTTTGGTATTGTACCCAGTAAAACATATCTAACATTTCTCAGGCAGACTGAAATAAAACTGAAATAAAATGTGCAAGTCCTTATCTTCCCTTCTGTTTTTATTTTCTAACAAATGTCTCTATAATGGAATCATCCCTGAGAAAGGTTATAACTGCATCTCACTGAGCTGCTTTTAATTCTACATATTTTTACGTTATTAAAATTAACTACAATACATAACACAGCTGGTACAATTTATAAAACAAGGTGCTTTAAAATGTTTTCCTTAATAGAGCATTTTTCTAGTAGCATTATAATTTATCCAATGTACTGTTTTGAAATTACCTTTTGCAGTTAATTGTCCTTGTCTCTACTTAAGGGTTCAAAACCCAGTTTACAGACATACTCAGCACGGTTACATAATTTATAGAAAACAGGCCATTTCTGAAATGCAGAAAATTGCTTAATGGATTTGCTCTCTGAGGTGGACACAGGACAGAGCTGAGCCCTGCTTTCAGTGCAGAGTGCAGTTAAAAGACAGTGGTTTTACCACTGAAATGTGAGAAAACCACTTGTTCTCTTTTCAAAATTAGGCTAATATGTAGTTAATTTAACCAAGAGGTTGAAAGCAGTGGATGTTCACCCCAGAAGTCAGCACAGCAGTGTGTTACAGAATCTGTACACAAACCATGGATAAATGAAACCAATATTCATAAGCTTGAGAAGATCTCCTCATTGTCTTCCCTTCAGTGTGGCAGGGAAGTGGAACTGCACTGGTTGGGACTTGAAGGCTGGGACACAATAAACTGAATTTATTCACACTTCCATGAGCCATCACTCACTGGATTTGAATGGTGAAACTCTAAACTCCTCTTATATTGTGGTTTATACTCTTCAGAAAGAACAAAATCTTGGAAGGCTTTAGGGGTTCTTGAATTTGACATTTTCCACACACACTTCTGAGCTTGTTTGCTGGTTATAAATGTGCTAAGGAATGTACAGGATGAAAACAAAACCTACCAGATTCTCAAAACAATGTATCTTTTTTCATAAATACAGAGATTAATGTACTATACTTTATCCCTATCAACTGTAGTTCACTGTGCAGAGAGAGGTAATTATTCACTTAGGACAAGATCAGATGTTAGGAAAAAAATCATGTACTCAGTGGGTGGTGAGGCACTGAACAGGATGCTCAGAGGAGCTGTGGATGCCCCATCCCTGAAATGTTCAGGGCCAGGCTGGATGGGGCTTTGAGCAGCCTGCTCTAGTGGAAGGTGTCTCAACCCATTCTATGATTCTAAGGTTAATTTTGCACATTGCAACTAAATAAAAACAAAATTTTCAGGATTGCAAGACAGAAAAATTAACTGTCTAGGTCTGACACAGCTACCCAGAGACACAAGTACTTTTCCCTTGCAGGGGATGTTCAGAGCCCCTGGGAAAGTGCTGGGGCTGAGCTGGGAATGCAGAGGTGCTGATGCAGCCTGCACAATTTCCAAAGCTTCTCTCTGGAGATTTATTGAGGCTTCAGCACATCCCCTCCCAAATCTGCCCTGTCCTGAGTCCTGAGCACCTCCTGCACAGAGGCAAAGCTCTGGGAAATCTGCCTGCCCTTGCTCTCACAGTGCCTGAAGCATTGCTGGAAGAAGGAATGCTGTAAATTAGAGTGGGAACTACTTGCATCCATTTTACACATCACAGAACCATAAAATCCTTTGCATTGGAAGAGACCTGTAAGATCATCAAGTCCAACCATTAGCCCAGCAATGCCAAATCCACACAAAAACATGCCCTTAAATGCCTATCTACAGAATTATGGAATCATTGTGTTGGAAAAGACCACTAAGGTCATAAAAATTCAGGTTTTGCAACTGAAAGGAGCATGGACAGCAAGAGGACATGTGAAGGGTGTTGGTGGCAGGCATATTTTTTGCTGAAGTAGCTACACTGCTATCATTTTAAATACAGTGTACTAACTGTGTATGCATGCCTGTACATAAAATACACGTATATATGTGTGTATATTCACATAAATATGTCCAGGGGCAATCATATGGTATGCAGCTGTATAACAGGTCAGGATATTTCTGTGCACTATTCTATCTCCTGTATTCTGATAAAATGGATCAGGATATTTCTATGCACTATTCTATCTTCTGTATTCTGATAAAATGGATCTGGAGGGACAGATGTTCTCTGCAGCCTTACACCATGGTCTGACCTGCCAGGTTCTCAGACAGGAGCTCATGCCTGGACCTTTCAAGCAGAAAAAATCTTAAGGGTTTTATGGAACCCCCCCAGGAGCTTGCAGCTGGAATGAAAAAGTGCTTGAACTCGGAAACGCTCTTTTTAAACAGCATGTCAGAACACACATGTGTATTTATGTAAAGACAAAATTTATCCTTCTTCAGATGAGGACAGAAACTGAGCTAATAAATATCCTAGCAGGCATAAGAGCTTGATGGATCCTTTGGAAGGAAGTTTAGGCAGGCAGTTAAAGAATAAATTCTTGGTGGGAAATAGCACTGGGTAGAAACACATAAAGGGGACCAAGACTTCTTAAGGAGATGTTTTTCTGTTCAGTCTGAGCTAATAGACCAGCTACCCTTCAACCATTTTAAAGTATCTCCAAAGCCTCATCAGTCTCACTAGCATGAGCCAGACACGATGAATGATGTTGGCTTTCCCTCATGGTGCACTCAGATCTTATGTTGCTTATGAAAAGCAAAGGCTGACCCTGTTTGAGGATCAGTAAAACTGTATCACGGGGGGAAAATGTTCATCCAACCAGCTCAAGAGCCAATAACCATGAAGAAGTGATGGCAGCATGGGCACAAGTGGAGGTCAGTGACCAAACACCACGTTCCTGTGGCCACGATTACATATACCGGTGTCTGTATTCATAAAAATTCCTATTGCTATGTATCTGCAGTGGAAACTCTTGCTGCAGGACAGATGTGTCCCAAACGGATGTAGAAACCCAATGAGCAGGGAGTGAATCAGCTCCTGTGACCCAGAGCAGCTCTGTGATGGGTCAGTGAACAGTTCTGCATCTCCTCACCATGGCACACTGGGGCTGGCTGCACAGGTTTACAAAATGAAGGGATATATTCCTGCAATAAAATCCATCTGTGGCTACTAAACAAAAAAGATCACCAAGCAGCCTAGAAATCCACCTCTACAAGACTGTCCATGAACATGTGAAAGGGCAGAATGACAGGAGAAAACATTTCCATCCTCTGGAGCACTGTCAAAACAGTCAGGAAAGCAGCAGTGACAAGAGACTGTGCCAAAACCCAGGTCCATGCTGGCAAAGGTACTTTGCATTATTTAACACAGTGCAACCCTTCCCCATCTGCACCTGGAAACACAAAGGAATTGACCTTTCTTCCAGCATTCAGGACTGCTGCCAGCAGGGCCCAAGGTCCACCAAGATTTCTCTTCTTATCTCTCTCATTTTTAGTGCAAGTGTCATAGTGCCTCACATCTTCCTAGAAGTCCCAGCTCCTGGAGACAGGCTATTACCATTTTCATTTTATATAGAAATAGGTTTCTATCCTTCCTGATGAGGAAATAAACCTGGAAGCATGACCATTCCTACCACCTTGAAAGCTCGTAGGGCAAATCAGATTGCCTCAAACTGTTAGTCTGATTTAAAACAACTGTATCACAGGACTTTTAAATCATTTTCCTATTCTTGTGCTGGCAAGACTTTTGAGTTTTGGCAGTGAAGCATGCAGGTCTAATTCAAAAACATATCAATTCAGAGAAAGAAATCTTTCTGAATTGTGAGGCTGTGGATCAAATCTGTAACACACTAGCTGGCACTAAATTAAGATTGATGTTTCTTATCATAATTAACCATCATGCAGAGAGAGACACAAAAATATATTAAATTTGCAAAATAACATGAAAAATTCAGGTTTGGCAGTAAGAACTAATGACACTTTTGAACAAGTATCAGTAGAACTAAATCTGACAATGGTACTGCAGATGTCAGCCCAGACCTGCAAGACCTGACTGGTTCCAGGGCACTTAGGAAGAACTGCACAGTGCAGAGCAGCCCATCACACTCGTTCTCAGACCAGTAACCCTTCAAGTGTTTTGCAAAATACTTTCAGATTCAGCACTTAAAACCCAGCCTAAATCACATTAATTATTTCAGTTCTGCTAGCTGAAAAAAACCAACCCTTTCCTCTGTGAATCATTTTCCTCTTAGTTAATTTGGAGCTTTAACTCATTGGGACACAGGGGACTTTTCCTGTAGATGAAATAGGGCACAACCTGTTCTGTGCTACCAGGTGCACGTTACCAACCTTGGGAAATGTTCACAGTTAGTCTGCCTCGCCTGACTTCACATGGAAAACAACACAAAAGTTCAGTATAAATTAACAAGAGCTGATTTGACACAGGGGCCAATTCTGACACCTTCATTCTACTTTAGAAGAAACCCAAGCTGCCACTAAACTAATTAAAACCATGGAATTAAACACTAATACTGTGAGATGGAACTGGACTAACAGGTTTTCATGTCACAAAGTGCATCACACACGGTCAGGCTTGTCCTGCACAAAGCACATGCATGGCAGCCCAGGCATGGAAATTCAAAGTGCTGATGCATGGACACCAAATACCATCTTGCTCATGCACATGGATGAGAGCTGGGGAGCTCCTGGGACTCCTGCTCACCCAAATGGAAGCTGCTACTTGCTCTTCCTCTAAAGAACTTTTCTCTGAGTGATTTGGTGGGAGACTCAATCTTTTGACCTCCAAACACAAGAAGCATGAAGAGCAGAAAAACTCATCCCTATTTTCAGTTGCCATACCAAACTCAAGAAGACACTTGCTGTTACTGCATCATACCACCTTCCCAGATAAAACATTTGGAAATAATTAATGAAGCAAACCTTTAATAAGACCTGGTTTGTCTAATAACAATCAACAGGTTGCTCTGGAATTATATGCAGAACACGCTGAGAATTAACGTGCAACATGTAAAGGCAAATAACTGAATACATATGGGATCAGGACCCTAAGTGTGGCTGAAACATGAACTATTAAATTTATATTCATTCTGGCTTGGCTATCATACTAAGTTCACTCAGCAGCAACCTCCACCAGGATTTCACTGCTCAATAAATTTTTATCGCTATGCAGCTTGAGCAATATTTTTGATCAATTCCTACAATCAACATCTGAACATGGTGGGCCATTATTTTTCTGCTGAAAAAACAACTTCTTTAAACCTTGTTAATCAATATGCCCAGTTTAAGTTACTGCACAGCTTACACAGCCAGCTGTGCAAATAGCAGGAGCTGGAAAACAACTTCCAGAGCCACTTGGTTGGTACTGCCAGTGATGTGAAACTCCTCATCAGGAGCAAATTCAGGTTAATTGCAGCAGGGTGAATTATGAGGTGCCCTCTGGTAGCTGATGCCTCTTCTCATTAGCATGGGGACTCCAAAACCCTGGTCCTTCCTGAGATCCTTTGCTGGTAACACCTCCTTGTGCAGAGCAGTGGCACTTAAATTGTTTACTCCTGCTTGAGACAGTGGAAAATTACTGATGTGCCTTCTCAGGGTCACCTCGCTTGCTGGGGAAGTTTGGATAATTAGAGACAAGACTGCTTGCCCTTCTCCATTCTCCTGGCAACTGCAGGTGAGTTATGTTAAAATGTCCCTGTCTTCTTTTCCCCAGTGTAGCAGCACCCCAGCTCTGCACATGGAGTGCTCCCTGCTCCAGCCAGGACCTGCAAAAGGTGGGACCCTGCCCTCAAAAACGGGAGCTGGCTAATGAGGGGAACATAATGGACATAATGGATATCTCCATTAATGAGTCCTAAAAACTGCAGGTCTACAATTGGGGTCGTTCTCTTACTGCTAGTGTTTCTGTAATTCTGATTACTGCAGCAGCTGGGCATTTAATTATCCACAAATGAGAACAAAATCAAACCTGGGGAGGGAACAAAATGTCACGGTGCTGCAAGTTTCCCTGTCAATCACCAGGTTTCCACCTGAAACACCAAAGCTGGGGCTGTTGAGGCAAGAAAACTGCTGCTGAATGAAAGGATGGTTGTCCCATGAAGGTGGAAAAAAAGAAAAGCACCTGGATGAGATGACAAGTCTCCTGAGGACACTGTTTCTGCAGGCAGGGGAGCTGGATGTGCCAATTCACCCTGGCTGTGAGGCAAGAGAACATGATAAGGGAAGATGGACAAAGGAAAAAAGCAGCAAAATTACGGAGTGATTCATGCCAGGACCTGAGGGAGAATGAAGCCTTGCACTTGGGATGGAGGCATGAATGTAAGTGATGGGACATGATGGTTCTTAACCTGTTTTGATGTCCCTACCTGAGTCACTTTTCTGGGATATTCCACACTTAAAAATACATCAAACGATCCATATGCAGGTGAGAAACGTTAAAAAAACAAAACAAAACAAAAACCCCTTCTCCCTATCTCTTTCTTTAAGCAAGGCAAAGAACACACTACTGTATTAAACAACACTGCACAATTATTTCCTCTGCAAGGAGCAGAGGCTGCAGACAGCATGTCCTGTTCATTCCTGCTCTCCTAGAGGAAATGAATGAGGACAAGTTTCCAAAGGATACTTATTGCATTTCCTCTACTCTAGGTCACTGCTGGGGGGTGGAGAAGATGGACAGACTGGCAGCACAATCCTGTGAGTTGACTTTCCCTGGGAAAACCAGTGTTGGCAGCAGATGCTTGGAGCATTCAAAGCAGGTACTGAGGTTTTCCCATTAGTCAGTTCTTTCAAACCTGGTCTCCCCCTTAGGCAGATTCACATTCTTTGTGCTTGAACTTTTCAAGGCAGAACAGATCAATAAAAACTATGTTTTTCACTGTCTGATCTGCAGTTTCTATTTCAGGTGCCACAGTCATCACTAGAAATGTCTTTGCAACTACATCTAGGAGAGATTTTATTCCACAAATGAATTTTTAGGACACAACATCCCATAGTTACTCAGTTCACTATTCTGCTAATAATCTATCAGAGCATGAAAAAACTCTTCAGTGTGTTCCAGGACTAGAGGAAGTATCTTAAGTTACATTTACACATTCTGTCAATCCCTGTAGTACATGATGAACATAGCTCTGAGTCATGGAAGAACTGAAGGCACTTTGGGCAATTAAAGGTAATTCACTTCAACCAGATATGGTTAAAAGCCTCTCTGGTCAAATGGATTCAATACATCTAAAAGGTAGAAACAAAAAGTTCTTACTGTCATGTCATTGCAAACACACAATATTCATTAATAAATGCAATCAAGTTTTGCATGTAATCTACTTAGTTCAGTAAATTAGATGTTTATTG
Organism: Chaetops frenatus; assembly: GCA_013400775.1. Lineage (NCBI taxonomy): Eukaryota > Metazoa > Chordata > Aves > Passeriformes > Picathartidae > Chaetops > Chaetops frenatus. The sequence continues at coordinate 146,831 of VZTR01007161.1, forward strand.
CTTTCATTGTAAAAACTGCTTATTTGTTTAAATACTGCTACTTCCTCTTAATCCTTTTGTTTTTTAAATAAGTGTAAGCAAACATAAGATATCATCACTGAGATTAATTATAAAAATGAAATGGTCCAGTGAGCTGGAATACAAGGAATAATTTCCTATGGAAATTGTTGATTTAGGAGCTTTCCTTGTAAAGACTTCACATCTGAATATGGAAACAGATTCATTCTTATATTAAATCTCATTTTCAAAACCTTAGTGTATACTAGATTACAGAAAGGTGCAGCAGGTGTTTCCAAAGAGCATGGGTGTGTAATTTCCTGAGCTCATAGCCCAGCTGGGAGAATGCAAGTGATGCCCCGGGGGAGCTGTTCCCATGCAGCCCCATCCACTCACTCACTGCCCGCTCCCACCCCAGCCCCAGGCACACACACATTTTTAGGGAAACATGTCAGGAGCCCTCTGGAACCACCCTTAGAGGGAAGAAGCAGCACAGAGCTTCAGTGGGGTCTGACAGGTCCCCCAGGACCAGGAACCCACTGGATTTGCCCTCAGGGAGTGACAGCTCCAGCTTCAGAGAAGGCAAATATTCAACAGGAGATGAGTTCTACAATAAATGGGACAATTTTAAACAGCAAGACAGGCTCTGGGTGGCTTTTCTGCAGAGCCACCTGTTTCTCCTCCACAGGGTTCTGCCTCTGAGGAGGGTTCCTGCCTCCACACTAGTGCTGACCACTTAGTCCCACCATGTGCCAGCCTTTCCCAATCCCATCCAAGCTAACGAGGGTCTGCACTGGGCTCCCTCCCTCCCTCCCACTGCTGCCAAACCAGACAGCACAGTGGGGTCACAGGGTGATTAACCTGGAGCTCCCCCACTACTCAGATTTCTCGTGACTGTGGTTTGACACATGGTGTAACCCCATCCCTTTGCAAAGTCAGATCAGACTCTATTTTCTGTAAAGCCACTTCACTAAAGGCAAAAATTTTGCTTCCTTTCAGAGACTGTTTGCAGGTGTCATTCTGGGCTAGAACACAGACAAATGAAAATCCCAGGGTGAGGGTTAATGTGGAAATCCTCCAGAAAGAGTAAAATAAAACAATATGCATTTCCTCCAGCAGGCCATATAAAAGATGTCAGGCACACAGATGCCATTCTCTCCTGCTCAGAGACTGTAGCTGTGACCAGTGAGCCATACTGGGCAGAAAGAGCACTCCCAATGGCACAAAAGATGAAGGATTTGCTTCTAGAGAAGGATCTCTGGAGACACAGCATCTCCATCTTATGACAGCTCCCAGCCTCCCACAGTCCCAGCTGATGTTAGGCAGGACTAGTTAACATTCAAACCTCAGCAGCAGGAAAACACACACAAACCACAAGCAGAGAGCACAGTACCTAAAATAGCCACCACCTCGTCGTCCTGGATGACTTCCAAGGATCCTGAGACCACAAAGCAGAGGGCATCAACACTTTCCCCAGCGTGGTAGATGAGGTCCCCGGGGGCACAATGGATGGTCTGGAACTCCACGGCCAGGGCGCGCAGGCAGCCGTCGCTGGCCAGCCGGAAGGCAGGGTGCTCGTTGAAAACCTTCCTGTTCAGGTGCACACAAATGTCTGCTCTCATGTCCTTTGGGCAGATCGAGAGCACCTGGGTAAAAGGGAAGATGGAAAAATGATCAGCTGGGGATGTGGCACCAGGCTGCTGCTGCTGCTGCTGTATGACCTAACCAGATGGATGGGTCTGAAGGTGTGCCTGGTTGGGGGGGGGG
>VZTR01007161.1:148908-183227 GCA_013400775.1 Chaetops frenatus
TCCATGCATCCATCCTTCCATCCATCCCTCCCTCCATCCATCCATCCCTCCACCCATCCGTCCATCCATCCTTCCATCCATCCATCCTCATCCATCCAGTCATTTCACAAAGCTTCTGGTGGGAGTTTGGGGTAATCTTTTCCTACTCATCTACTGCTTTCACTGCATCTGAAAGTGTGCTGTGGAAGACAGGACTGTTCTGTTACACTGTGCCCACTCCTAACAGTTTCCACGCTCATTTTCCAGAGCTGCAGGTGGAAATGCTCTGTGCTGTCTGTGGGGGTCCCTCCAGACCTGGTGCCCAGACTATCTGCCTGCTGCTGTGCTCAGTCCCTGCAGGAGCACAGAACAGACACACGGAGCTGGAGGGGCTCCAGGACATGACCATCCACAACAGAAAACCACCACATTTTGTTCACATCCAGAAACCCCAGCTTTCAGAAGTGATGTAGGTGACCACTTACCAACACGTGTTGGTTCAAACACACCCAGGGCTCAGTCTCAGTGAGATATGCAAGGAATTACCTGCCCAGGAGGGCTTACAGATAGAAAACCCAGAGATTGCAGGAAAAAGGAAGCATAATGAAACCACATGAAATGTAAAGGTGAGTGAAGAACTGTCCACTATGATGACATCTTCATAGAAGATCAATTAAATAAGACCTTCAGCTAGCTTCTTACCTTTAATGGCTTTCCCTGTTGAAATAGTAACACAAATACACCTGAAGAAAGGAAGGGAAAGCTTTTGGGTCTTAATTGGGTCTGTAAGCTGTGTGTTTAATATTTGCACACCCTCCTAAACACACTAACATCCTCATAGCCCCAAAATGCACAGTAGCTAATTGCACTGAGAAACATATAAAGCTTTTTAATGTTTTTGTAGGGTAAATGATAGAAAAGAGCCTGAGACTAAGAGCACTCTGGAAGTCTCATATCAAGAAGACTGCAGATCAATAGTACTGATTAATCCCTCATCTCATGGAATTAGTCTGGCCTGCTCTGCAGACAGTGCAGGAGACAGGGACATTGGGTCAATGAGTTGACTACCATGGAATAATAGCACAGGGAGACTCTGGTGACCCTGACTAAGCTTTGAGGCAAATGGTCATTTTAATGAACTCAAGCCACGATTTTAATTTCTGTTTAATGCAGGAGAGGTATAAAACAAATTACTGCAAAGCATTACTGAAGCTCTTAAAGCATAGGATGTAAAAAGAATAAATAACTTCTATTTTAATAATAATATTTAGTCCTTTTCCGATTTAAATAGATCAAAGTTCTTTTATGATCAGAGATAATGAATGCAGAAAGGTGAAGTTATTCTCCCACTGACAGTCTTAGGTGAGAAGGGGCTACTGCAACCATCTGCACTAACCTCTTCCACTACAAATGTTCACATCAATCCCAGAATACCTGCTAAAATTATAGCCTGGAAGGCCTTGATTTAATGTTTTCAAATGATACAGGGTATTTATTCTAATTGACAGCTGCTCTCTCTTTCAAAACATGTGTTGTTTCTGAACTGATTTTTTTTTTAATATTCAGCCAACAGCCAGACAATCTGTCATCTTGTTGAGATAAAAAACGTGCAATAATCAGAAATCTCCTCCACATGTAGGTGTTCATAGAATATGACCAGGTCACCTCTCAATTTTGGAAAAACAAGAAAGATAGATGATGCTTTTTCTGCCTAACACTATGAAGCACAGGCTCTCTTTGGAAACTTCCCCTTCATGAGGTTTTCTCACTTACAACCAACTTCCCAGAGCTACCAGATAATTAGTTTTTATTTTAGTTAACACAGAGTAAGTCAATTTGGGTTAGTGATATTTTTCTGCAACAAAATGTTGTACAGAACACACTAAAATCCCCTGCATAAGTATGTTTTATCATAAAAATTAGTAATAAACACACTTGACAAGACATATTCTCTATAAGCCATCATTTGCATTAGTAATAATATCTTGTCTGAGTCACTGTAGACCATATTCTGTATCGAATTTCCATAATTTAGTAGGGGCAAATGTCAATTTTACAAACTTCTATTTACCTGAGTCATTCCACTTACCATTAGAAATATGGGCACACCTTAGTTTCTCAGTAAAAAAAAAAAAAAAGATTACTTTCAAGAGTGATTGTTTCACCTCGGCCTAACTTCTGGATCAAACAGAAACTTTGTATTTATTACAATAAAACAGAAACATGCCATCTTTCTTCATCTCAATAGTAACTTAATGAAAAATTCTGCTTTCTTTTCTACTATGATTGATGACTTTTAACATTTTTATCTACTCTTGGGCCTGAATCATGGTTATAAGTTTTTTATGTCCCTTTAATACTTTCAGAAATTTAAGTGGTTTTGACTTAACAAGGCCATGAGCTAGGAAGTCTCAAACATTGCTCTTAAGAAAAATGTCTGTGTTCATACATGACTGATTACCAAATTTTAGCTTTTGAGCTTCCAAACTGCAGAAAAAATCAGTTAAACTGTTGCAGAGGTTGTTCCTGTGAGATTCTGAGATATTCCAGGACCCTTTGTTTGTTTAGAATATAAAAGAATTGTGCCCCTCAAGAACAGAGTCCACTTGGATACAAAGCAGCACACTATTTCCTCACAAATACAGACTTAAATACAGAGTATTAAAAGTGAACACTCCAAGAATTATTCTTTTTATAGACACAAGCAGCATATCTACCATTACACACTGTAATATGCAGAGAGAAAAAAAAAATCCATTGCACAGAAAAAAGCCAGTCCTAGAAAGCACAACTCAGAAATTTTCTGATGTCATGATAAAGCAATTCTCCTGATGACAAATCACTGTACAGAGATTTATGGAGATATCTATTATCAACTAGTACAGCAGTGAATGAGTAATGACCCAAGAGTTAGCCAGGAACAAATACACTTAATTTGAGTTTTCTTGCCTGCTACACAGGCATTGAGAACAGAGAATGAAACAGATGACAAGTAAAACAAATATTTAACATTAGAAGATTTGGCAAGGCATTGTTGACTGCTAAAGATAAATGTAGATATAGGTAGGGAAAAAAAGAGAGCAAAGATAGACAATTGCAACATTCAGCTATGTGTTTACTGTGTGCTCTTCAAATGAGCACTTCAAATTCAGATGAATATTCACCTGAAAATTACTCCTTACTGATAATACAAGACTTTGGACATTCTTATAGTGAATTGCTCTCACTGAGAACTCAGCATTTTTAAGGCAGCTTGCAACTAAAGAGATACAAACCAGTAACAGCACGGCTGCCCCTGAGTCCATACTGTGTACAAATGCACACATGTGGGTGTAAAAAATGAAATTCAGGTTAAGAGAGAGGACATCCTGCAGTGCTCAGTCAATCTCTGCACTGGGAGCCACTGAAATGGCTCCAATACATCCTGGTAACAGAACCAAAGCTCAGCTGGGACGTTGGTTCTACCCTGTGTGTTCTTTCAGCAGCGCAGCAAAAACCACCAAATTTCTTAAGAGATTTCCTTGGAGATCCCATGGCCTCTTGCAGTGGAACCCACAGTTTGTAAGGCAGGCAGGATTTTGGGGTCACTGATGGCAATGCTTTGCCAAGAGAGGGATTTGGAGCACTTGGAGGGGGCAGGTGCTTGTGCTGCTCTGTAATACAGAATTTGCTCTGTAATACAGAATTTGCTCTGTAATAACTCTGAGGCCCCAGACTTTGCAGCCAGCTCTCCCCTGTGCATCCAGGCAGCAGTGGAAGAACAGAACCTGCTATGTAGCACTGCAAAATCAGAGGAGAAAGCTGAATTCTACCCAGAGGAGAATCTTTGCTGGCCGTACAAACTCTGATTTCACCAGGCAAGAAGCAAGGCTTCCTGAGCAGCACACAGGTATCCACAGAGACCTGAGCCCCCACAAAGCTGAGGGAGGAGAAAGGAAAGCACAGAATAACATTTATCACTTTCCCTCTCTGCACAGAAAACCAAACCTCCTGAAAGTCAGTGTAAGGCAATTGCAGAGCTCTGCCATCACCAGCTGGCACCCAGCTGATACAGACCCCAACACAACAACTCCCAAAGCAAAGGCTCAACAGCACCAGCATCTCTAGATCAGCTCATAAGGAAAATGCTGACAGTGAGAGAATGGCTTGTGGTTGCTGCTGGAGATCCTGAAAGGCAGGAACCAGCTCTGGAAGACCCACAGGGAATTGGCACAAAACGTCTCACAGTCTTTTCAGCTGGAGATCTGTAGGGGTGGGGAATTAAACTTCCCAGGAGGTTCCATCTGATCTTTTAACTCTCTCATCCGTTTCCACAGCATGTGCAGGCAGTTCAAGATAAGCCTCCTGAACAGCTCAGAGAGCTCTATGGGGAGCAGAGATTAGAAAAAATTCAAACAAAAGCAAATGAATCAAAACAAAAACTGCACAGATTAAGAATGCACCCAAACAGTATCTTTTAGGATGGGTTTACAGGTTTAGGTATTTGTTTAAAAAATCTTCCTCAGCTGGAAAACACTACAGTATGGCTTAGCAGGTATTAGAAAATCTGTTAAGGCTTGTCAACAAAAAGGGCAGAGGCCAGTGAATCATGAACATTAGCCATCAATCCTCTTTCAGCACACAGGATTCCCACTTTTTGGGGGTTGTAGGTAGGGAACTCATTGAGTGATAACCAAGCCAAGAGCTTGGACATTCTGTGGTGTAATAACAAGGACCATTTCCTAAATGAATAACTGTAACAATATCTGAGATACTAAAAATGTCAGCTTTGAAAATAAAGAAAATAAACTCCTCCAACCTCAAACCCATTTGAGGCCAGAGACAGCTCTTTTTATTTTGTGGAGAAAGGCCACTCTGGATTTTCAGACATATTCAACAGTCAGGATCAAGGTCAGCTCTTTCCAAAAAACCCACAATACTCACTAGGCACCTGACCAAGTTACTTAGATTTTTAGAAAGATTTGGCTCATTTGAGCGTGGAATTCTTTTTCAGGCCTGGCTAAAAGTGTTACATTTGGCACTGGATGAAGGCCAAAGAGACAAAGGTAAGAAAACAGCTGATTGGCAAATCAGAGCATTTTTCTGTAATAATCAGGTAATTTTGTAAGGATCTCAAAGATGATGTATAGAGCTGAGCAGTAATTAACCCTGCATGCATTAGGGTAGTCTTTAATACATCACTGAGTATCTTGGCACTAAGAACTGACTGTCAGCAGCAATGGTGTGCTCTGTTTTAATTGCAGTAAGATCCAAGGTCACTTGGATTTAAATGCTCAGAAATTGAGATCTGAAAATCACATCTAAATTGAGTTTGGCTTGTTTTCTTATTAATAATAGATGAGCTGAACCAGTGATTAAAATGGATAGATTTAGTGGTATAGTAACAAAATTAACTTGTTTTTTTAACTGAATAACCTGTTAGAGACATTAAAAACATCCCTAGAAATTGGCTGTAGAGTCTATTAGATTCAGTTTTGTCAACACAGAGAGAATCTGGCTAAGGGTTGAAAATCAGGGCAAGATGAAAGGCAACACCATGTATTTTAAAACTGGTTCACCAGCACAGGGGCTACTGGTTTGTCTAATGCACTGGAAAGTGGCACACTAATAATCCAAGTAGTAGATCCCAGGTTGTCTAAAGGCTGCATATTTAAAGGTTTTCTTATTTGCAGTTTTGCTGTAATATCTATACCAAGCAAAATTATTGCATGGCCTTCTAATGGGACAAGGGATAGCACACTACAGGGAAATACATCATTAAAACACAACTTTTTAGATAAAAGAAGAAAAGGAAACTTCAGAAAGAATGTGTCATACATCAAAGAATTTCTCAAGTCACAATTTCTGGCACTAAGGTCACCCTTGGAAGAATGGAATCGTTCAGTGCAGTATTTTATTTTGTGCTCCTTCTGGAGGTGGCTTTATTTTCTCACATGCAGTGTTATGTAAAGACACTCAAGGAAATTAAGGATAAAAACAGATGTGAAGAAGACTTTCCCCAGGATGTGGCCTGGAACTGACAGCTCCTTTGCTCCATCCCTTTGGTGGCAGTGGTCAGGAAATTGCCCAGCCCATCTACTCAGGGACTTATTGCCCCAGGAACTCAGCTCGTGAGCAGCTCCAAAACCCTGGCATCTCCTCAGGCATGACAAGTTCACTGTTTATTCTGTATCAATCCCCAGATATCCCATGCCAGAGGCAGAGATAACTGTGAATACTCTTTCCTGGCCCTGCAGAGTGCATACAGGAGGCAAACAATCCATAAAGGGGAAACAGAAAGCTCCCACAGGTGCACAGACCCCAGCCAAGGACCTGTGGGGAGGGCAGTGAGACCTCGAGCCTCTCTCCTGCCTCCCACTCTCCAGAGCCCCTTGGATTCCAACTGCACCTGCTCTGTGAGGGGAGGCACGACTGACTCCTCACTCACCTCATCCCCACCTGCAAGGAACCACCAACAACCTCTACAGCCCCTACAACAGAACAAAAATACTTGTCCAAACCATTTTTACCTGCCCTTTCCAGCAGGGAACTGTGTGCAGCTGTCACTGCTGGTGTTGGGGGAGTTCTCTTTGGCCACGAAGCTTGGCAGGCTTCCAGTCCTGGTCACTGACAAGGAAATCCAGCCAGCACTTATGGACACCCCAATGTGATGGGACATGGTAGGAATGGCAGCCTGATTCCTCTTTGTTGTCTCAGGGTATCACTAATTATTCCTACAGCTCTTGAAGCTCTTATTAACAGCCAACATGAATGAGCTGCACTGTCCTCATGTAGATTAATGTTTAATGAAGTTACAACCTGTGTCTGTTTACCATAAACTCATCTCCTTTATGAAAGATTAGTGGGCCAGCAGTGAATAATTCTAATACTGTGTTATGTTCCTGGGATTTCCATTTCAGTCAGTGCAATGGGGAATTGGCTCTCATTATCCCAATTGCCATTGGTGTTCAGGTTGAAACTAAGTAAGATGACTTTTTTCTCATTCGACCTATGGCTTTTCTGAAGGAAACTACTGTTAAAACATGGTAGACATTTATTTAATTGCTTTCTGAGAAAATTGTAAGCCATACGACAGCACAAAGATCAAGATGAGAAAATCTTTGGGTTTTACAGACATTTCAGAGTGTGATCATTAGATAAGACCTTGAGACATCTGCATGTTAGTTAATGGTTGTCATGCTTTCCTGGATAATGACCTATTTCTTACAGAAGAGCTAATATCTACAAATTTCTTATTTGCTTCCGGGGTATTTTAATTTAAAACTATGAGATTTGAATTTATTTTGTTTCATATATCAAATTATTAATAAATCAAAATATTCATAGATCAAATTATATATATAATTTTAAAAATCTACTTTAAAATGGTCATATACACAGAAAGTACTGTCTCTTTTTTACCTCTCACAAAAAAAAACCCCAGGTTCTGATGGATGAGAGATGCTGTTTAATGTACAAAGGCTTTTCAGTTTTGCCATGTTTTTAACCCTGCTCATTATTGGATGAGTAACCCCAAAACCTATATCATTAAACAAAAAATATTTCAAAATAAATCCCATCTTGTTTGAACCACTGTTACACCAGGAGATAAGTGTCCAAGTATTACATATCTCATCCCAGCTGTCAGAGGAGGGCTCTCACGTTTAAGTGATTTAAGATTATGGATCAGAGGCCACTTGCTTCCCCTTAGGTAATAATAATAAATATGCTAATGCTGTTGGTGTCACTGTTAATTCCTTGTTTGCGAGCACTCAGAGACAGGCTGAAGCAATGTGGTCTGAAGGCAGAACTTGAAAATGAGCTATTCCCAAGGAGATCAGGGAAGCTAAAATTCTGAGCTTAAAGCAGCATCACTTCAGTGTGGGAGCCCAAGTCCTCTTCCACATATTAAGAAAACACCCTGGGGTTTAAACTCTTTTCAGGACATCTTGCCAAACAGGCAGCAAGGACTAGATCTCCACTTAACCTCCTCCACTCTTCCACTTTGCCTACAGTTCTCATGTGAGGACTAATCAGTTTTAGCCAAGATCATCTTTGGGACTACACACAAATGTGTCATTCAAGAATTAACAAATCAACACATGTGAAGTGGTAGTAATGACAATCAAGTTTTTAACTTATGTATTGATTTCAAGCATATTCTTTTTAAATCTTTAGTTATCAAAGAAACACATGTGTTTACTGTTGCTCCATCAGCACTGAGATCATTCAACACCATAGAAACCTACTGTAACACTCATATTAAAAAAACTCATTCTTCCTTCTTGTTCTTTAAATTCGGATTTCAAAACCAAGCCATTTCAACATGCCAAGTGACTGAATGAAATGTATGACAAAGTTGGGGCAAATGATGTTGCAAAACACATTCGTGTGACAACGGAGATATATTTGGAACAATTTAGGATTTAATAGAATATATGAGGTTGAAAAACATCCCTGGATGATGGAAACTGTCTGATTTGTCTGATTGGAAATGAAAAACTGAAATTCCTCAGTAATTATCCTGTGTCATGAGCACATGTGTTTTGTGCAGGATAATAAGAAGCTTAATGAAAAGTTCATAAAAATTAGGGAAAATGGGAAATCATGTGATGCAAATATATCCTCCCAGCAGACTGCTGTGAATGTCATTACTGGAGCTTTGAAAATGAAACTGGAAAGGAAATGAAAGGAACCTCTAAGGTCAGGTCCAGGCTGTCAGACAAAGCAGTGCAGAGAAGCAATCCAAGACCTGGAACAATAATCCCCTCTTCCAAACTGGAGCACTGTCTGGACTCAGCAGCTCAGCTGCAGGTGCAGCACATCCCATGAACCCCTCTGTACCCACAAAAATAAATCTGACTGGATACCTTGGGGGTCCCTCTGCTCCCATCCTCTTGCTGCTCTAGGTTTGGTGCAGATGGTGCAATTTAAGTGCAGAGGGTCTTACAGCAAGGTCTGAAGGGTTAAGGGAGGACCTGAGGCAAGAGAAATCATCCACCTTAGATGACCAATCTCTAGGGCTGCTGTAGTGCTGTTTCTATGATTTTTCAGCTGGAATTTACAACCTTTTCTCATTTGTTTGGGTGAAGCACATCATAACACCTTCCTGAGTGGAGATAAATGTAAGACTGGCTGGGACACATCTTTCCAAGCTTTTGCTAAAGGCAAGGTTTTGGCAGCAGAAAGCAAATGCCTGATCCTTGCCCTTGTACAGACCCTGGGATGCTCCATGCAGGCACCACAGGCCACTGGAGCTGCTGCTTTTACAAACTTGCAGGCTCTAAAGGACACAAAACACCAAAATACCCAACCTGGTCCTCGAATTCTTCTCTACCATGGGCTTTTCTGGGAAGCTGGATTAGCTGCAACTACTGATGTGCAGATGCAGAGGTTCCTGAAATCCTTCCACTCTTTTAAATGGGGCTTGGATCCAGGCCTATGTTTAGGCAAGTCTTCACCGAGGGAAAATTGTTAAAAGCCTAAGCCACAGATTTACAGGTAAATTAATTATCTAGCTAAGCAGCCTCTCCATCTTACAGACCAGGGAACAATGCTTGCCATGAGTCAGAGATTATGGCTCTAACTGCATTTTTATAATCTATAAAACCGGACATGCGGAAACTACGGTAGGAAATTTCAGTAATTAAAGCATAGGTTCTCCTAATTAACTGCAAAGCATCAAAATCTAATGAAACTGTAGTGGAGTAACACAGGACTCTGGCTTAACTGCAAGGAGATAAATGCAAATGAAAGTTGAATTTTCATGTAGTTTGAGGTTTATACAATAGGACTGAAGGCATTTACAGTAGTTTAGAATATAAAAGCTCACTTTTAACTTGAGTGAATCAGGATTAGGAAGTTAGGGTATTAGTGTATAAGAAGTTAACATATTAAAGAATGTGACATACTGAAGCACAAGGAACAAAGAAATAAAAATGTTTGCTACTTAAAGTAGTTGTATTTGTGGTGGTAAACCAAATTTCACAGCAGATGATAGATAAGAGAACTGCTGTTGCATCAGCATGATGTAAGACTAAATTTTTCAGTGCAGAGACTTCATCCTGGCATACCTGAACAATCTGCATCACCCTCCCACACTGCACCAGAGATTCAACTGAAGAAACAACTTTAAAGCTCTACAAGCACATTTCAGGACCCATCTGTCATCTGTCTAGACTCTTCCTTTAACTCCTTTGGACCCTTGGCCTTTAAGTTCTTAGGAGGGAAATCAGGGATACAGGAGCTTGAATGCCTAATTTAGGCTGATGTGTACCAGGTCCACAGAAGCACTGCTGATCCTCACTGAACAGAAGTCTGTACCTAAAACTGCTTTTTCTTGCCTTACGTTCAAGGCATTGCAGGCAGAACCCTTCTCTCACCTGGCTTCAGCTCTCTGAGATATCCAAGGCTGGACAGATCCACTGCACATCCAATGCAGAAAGGGAGTTCTTGAGGCCAGTCATGGGGTCAGGCCTGGCACATGATGAATCACTCTCCGAAGATGGCCCTCTTTAATCAGCTTTGGAAGAAACCTAAATGACCAGTCCTTTCTGAGGGCTGAGGTCCTGCAGGATTTCCACCCTGGCATGGATGCTGAAGGTATCACATTCTCTGTACCTCCCTACCAAAGGCCTGAAGTGCCAGGCCAGATTTGAGCTCAGGGAGATCAATCTCCACTGCCATTAAATCCTATACTAATTATGCTGATGGATACACCTGGGCATCAGCAAAAGGTCCAAGCCAATCAAACTCATTTAATTGCAATGCACAGATGCCAATACTTCTCATGATAATACTCATGCAGTTTAGACACCAAATTATGTTCTTAGGATAATTTGAAGACCAATTTCCCATTGATTTCAATAGTTAAGTACATTAAAATAATTTAGTATTTAGACAAACTAAGACTGGAAAGCAGAAAACATTTACCACAATGACAAATAAAGGCATACTTTCAAAGCAGCAAAACAATCCCTTTTTAAAACAACTAGTTTTTGTTCCAAACACAAACATAATAAAGGCATAGCATGCAGTAAAGAGTTTGTTAGTAAATGATATGCTGCTATAGAGCCCACTTTCTAAGAAAGCACACAATGGACACAAGCTCTTGCTATCTAAACTGTTACCAAAAGGTACTCATACCTTTTCTGTGTCAATTCCTTTAGACATGGACCAGGTTGAGACAATATAATCCATGACTCTTTCACTAAGGCCTTTTGGGACTTGATATAATTTTAGGAAATCCCTCACATTGTTCAGCATCTCGTGGTACCGGTTGGTGTTGGCATACATTTGCTGGAAAATGGTGGTGACGTTCCCAAAAATAGTTGCATAAAGAAGAGCTGGAAAAAAATAAAATAAAAATTGAAATAAATATGTATGCTTTAGTCAGTGCTAATCATAATTCAAGGGTAATGTCAGAAAATTTTATGTTTTACATTCTTACATTAGACATTACGGTTTTTTCAGAAAAGGGAAATATTCTGGTATCTCATAACACCAATGTACTCCACCACTTCTGTTTTTGACACTATCAAATACACAGAAATGTGCCTGTCATTTTTAATAATCTTTTCTCAGAGGTACTTTATAGCAGAATTCAGCTATGCATTTCCATATTGCTTTAAAAAAAAAACACAACAAACTGCAGCCTGCAAATGGTAAGAAATAAGCCACTGTGAAAGGAAAAAACACCTCCCATTGCTCAGTGCATAATGTTTTCTCTCTCCACAACCCATTTCTACCTCATTCCAGAAATTTCACTTTGTTTCACACTAACTTACTGTTGTTCCTCACCCCTACGTGAGAGGTGGCATTTGTAAAGAAACATGGTGCTCTCCTAAAACCTATTTAATAGAAGAATTGTACTTTCATTTCACACAGTGCTTTTTATATGTCCAGGTAGCAATCAGATGTCAAAGTTCATCCCAAATACAGGATCATACCAAACAAGGTCACACAATGTGTAGCACAAATGAACACAAGATTTCTGTTTAAGAAAACCCAGCAGAACAATAGTCAGTGTGATGTTGCAAGGGCAGGCTTTTTCCTTGCTTTTCTGATTGCTGCATCATATCTGCAATTCTGTCAGATTGGCAGAAAGATTTTTTATAGCTCTCTGTCCATTCAGACAAATATCAACACTTAAGAGTACAAGCATATGGATTATAAAAAAGTTTAGATGGATGAATGCCACATGACTTTTTTATTTCTTTAGCCTTCTCTGCTCTTTTGGACTTTTGCAGCAGGACAAACCTGATGAAATATCACTTCTCTTAAGTGCAACATCCCTCATCCTTCTGAACAGTTGCTGATTTATCATGCACTCATCTCATCAGGTATGTGAGGGCACAATAACCCTGATGTTAGATGCTACTGCAAATCATTATAAATGTATAGAGAAGCCCTAATTGCCCCCAAAATGCTGTCTTTCTGTAGGAGTAGAATCTCTACAACCTTTAACTACAGCTAGACTTCATCAGCAAATCCCACAACCCAGCTGGCCTTGCAGACCCACCCAGAGGACACAGGCTGATTGAAAATGTGCCCTGTAAGGCTTGAACAAAGAGATTCAACTCTGACACCTTCCAGGCTGGAAAAAGCTAAGAATGCCATGGTGAAAACAACCATGGTCTGAAGCAACTGGCACCTATTATGTCCTTTTTGCAGAGAGGATTTGTAGAGAAATATAAGGCCAGAGAAGAAATTCTAGTTCTGTGTCTCATAATATAGGCTCCTTGGAAAGTTGTACTTAAAAAAAAAAAAAAGTTTCTTCAAGAAATTAAGGGTAGAATAAATCACTGGATCCAGCACACAAAATCCCTGTAAACACCATCCAGCAATACCCCACTAAGCCAGAATCCACCAGGCTGGGGAGCCTGCACAGACAAACTCAGCCTTATCTCCCTGTTGGAAACCAAAGCCTTCATTTCAAATTGGAAATGGTGAAAATGGTGGAGTTCATCCAAATACTCCATTTCTCTCACAGGTTACTGCAGGGGGGATCTTTGGCAAAGAGTTAAATCTTCACAGCTTTGGAGCCTCCAAGGCTCTCCTCACTCCTGGTGCTCCCCCATGCCCACAGCAGGAGCTGCTCAGGCTGGTTTGCACGTTCTGGGGGAGAGAAGGTTTTTCATCATTTACCTCTCTCTGTAAATCCTCTCCCCTTCCCTGTTCTCTACATGATAACTAGGAAAGGAGGTCATTTACAGAAAGCTGATTTTTAATATTTTGCAGGTCTGGGTATGCAACAGAAGTTTGGAGATGCTGACAAGCATCTAATGCTGCTGACACCTTTGAAGGGCTAAGGCATCATTAACCCTTAGTGTCCATAATTAGCAAATGATGATTTCTCAGAGAATCTCTATTTAATGAGTAAATATTGAAATGACAAGTGTGAGTCTTACCCCTCACCTCTTAAAAAACAAAGGCAGATGAGTTCTACCAAGGGCATTTCACTTTTGCTGTATTTTAATTATTTCTGGCAGGTGAAATTGGCAGTAAAAAACATTTGCAAAAGGTTCTGAAAGAAAATAAAACTCTGTGCCTCTCTTTACAGTAAAAGTATGTAAAAAACTGCTAAAGCAATCTCTAGAGGTATTTATACACTTTTACACCTTTAATTTAGTCTCTCAGTTTACAATAAACAGGAGAGATGACGTTTAAGGTGAAATTACCCAATTTCATGAAAGGACTACTTGGGTCAAACTGCATTTATTCACCTTCTCTTTAATGACCTGTATTTCTCCAAACATTTCCTGTTATGTTCCTACAGTCATGCAACACTCATTAACTGAATTGTTCTATGTGTGTAAATCTGGAATAGTCTTCACTAAATTTTTCATGGAGGTAAATTTGATGTAATGATGCAGAGATTTTTTTCTTAGTCCTAAAGGTGAGTTAAGTGGTCCAACTGTAATTGTAGTTTCTATTTTTACTCTTCAGTGTGGAAAATCTCCCCAAAATTATATACAAAAACCCCAGTACTATATATTTTTACATATAAAACCTGTTACTATATTTGTACTTTCATAAAACATTTCTGAATGATTTAGCAATGGTGTTATATAAATGTTTTAGCCTATTTAAAAATAACAAATTTTCTGAAAAAAAATGACTCAGAGTTACCTAAATAATCCCAAAGCATTTCAGATCTCTTATCATCCTGACTGTATGTTAAATACATCCAGATAGGAACATCTGCCTTAAGGAACTGAAGGCTGAATTGAGAGATCTGATTTTCCTTATGTCCTGCTCTACACTACAGTGTTATTAATCCAAGCATATACGATGTTTCTCTAAACTGCAATTGTAAAGAAGATTAGCAAGGGGGTACCAGCCTCTTCTCCCAAATATCAAGCTACAGAACAAGTGGAAATGGCCTCCAGTTGTGCCAAGCAAGGGTTAGACTGGAAATTAGGAAAAAATTTCTTCACTGAAGGAGTGTCCAGCACTGGAACAGGCTGCCCAGGGCAGTGGTGGAGTTACCAACCCTTGAGGGATTTAAAATACATGTAGATGTGGCACCTGGGGATGTGGATTAGTGGTGGGCTGGGCAGGGCTGGGTTAATGGTTGGACTCAAGGACCTTAGGGGTCTTTTCCAACTTAAACAATGCTATGAGGCCGTGATCCTGGAAAAAATAAAGATTTTCATTTCTGTTGAGGCCAGCTGCAACTTCTTCAACTAATTTTTGAAATTAATTATTCCTGTAAGATTTTTAGATCAGTATTATTAAAGTTCTATCAGAAGAGAGTCAATAAAAACTCCAGTATACATTTTTGTGTTGGGCAGGCATGGCCTGGTTGTGGCACTGAGAGGGTGGCTTCTGACAGAAGCTGCTGGAAGCTTCTTCCATGTCCAGCAGTCCCTGGCAGCTCCAAGCAGGACGTGCCACTGGCCAAGGCTGGGCCAATTAGAAATGGTTGTAATGCCTCTGTGATAACACATGTAAGAATAGTAAAGAAAAAATGGTATTGTGCAGATGTAAGTGCAGCCAGAGAAGAGCAGGGTGAGAACGTGTGACAGGAGCAGGAACACCAAGGTGGCTGTCTGGCATCCAGACAGGGTCAACTCACCACAATTTACTAAATATAAATAGAGAGAAGCCCAGCACCCAAATATCTGGTTTATGATTTTAAAAGCTGAGCAGTTTTCTGTTATTTCTTTCCACCTCACCACACATCTGCTCAGATTGCAAAATGTTTTCCGGGCTCCGTTTGGTGCAGCACCAGGCAGTGCCCATCTCCTCCATCAAACAGCCCCGCTGAGACGCTGCAGCAGCAAAAAGCTGCCACTTTCTTAACAGAAATAGCTTTCCTCAAATCCACCAACACGTTTCAACCAAGTGTGCTACTTGGGAGAAAATAATCCTCCTAAGCCCCCTCCCTCATCACTGTTTTATAGCACTTCTTGGATGCCAGCCCCAGCCTCCCTCTCCTCCCTCTCCTCCTCAGGGACACTCCTGTCTGCCAGCTGTGCCAGTGAAGGCACCAACACAGGCCCGTGGTTTTACAGCTCTTCAAAAGGCCAAACTTATTCTCAGTCCTTGGCCTCACTAAGTATTTTGCTGTTAAAATACTTTCCCCCATCCCAGCAATGTTTTACCATCAGTGTTTTAAAACACAACTGCTCCCCATTTACAGAGAGGAGATGCCAACACCAGAGCACACTAACTTTTAAATTCTTCTTCCAATATCATCCAAAGCATTAAAAAAAAGAACTTTCCTCCAGCTACCCCTGCAGCCAGATCACTGTCCTATCCCATGCCACATCATCCCATGTATTTATCCTCCTATAAGCCCCAGCAATGCATTGTCACAACCACTTTGCAGAGGGGAAGCTAATGGGCAAAGGTCTGGATTCAGCAACGAAATTCAGCTCCAAACTCCTCACCAAACCTATCTGACTGCCAAAATCAGTGTCCTGTATTGGCTCTGCAGGGTGGTGGCATTCCTACATCCCACTCTGCAGTCACAGAAGGTGCACAGCTCCTCCGTGGGTCCAGCTGACATCCCCCCCTCCTGCTTTCCTGGCCCAGCAGCTCCCTGACAGTAATGAAAATTTTAAATTAAGAGGATAGTGATAATAAAGATAGGCCTGTAAAATCCCTGTTAACATTGATATTTGCTTGACAAGAACTAAATTATTATGTAAATGAGATGATTATCAGCAGTAAACTGTAGGAACTCACACTCACTGCTCTTCCCCTTGCAGGGGACACTGCACAGAAGAGAGGCACAGCTGCTTTGGAGGCAGTTGGGCATTTGGCATCTCTTATGCATAAATTCTTATTAAAATGAGGCCAGAGCTGCAAGCCAAGACTGGTTGAAATGCTATTGCAAAACACAGTCTTAAATTAAAGCTAGCATTGTTCACAGCTATCAGTGTGTTTGGCTTCCTGTCCTGTGATGGATGTGAGGGATGGACAAGAGCTGAAGCTGGCTAAGGTTACTCAACAGCACAGACAGCAAAATTCCTCCTTTCAGCCTCCTGAGGATGAGAGGCCAAGGGCTCCCAGGTCTGATGCTAAGGAGCTTCAAATCACTGTTTGCACACACACTCCCTGCTCGACATCCCCTCCACAGCCACCTCAGGTTATCAGATTACTTTGTTCCTTCACCCGGGAAACAGTGCCAGCCATCAGAGAGCCCTGCACAGGCTCAGGGGTTCCTGTTGGTATTTAGATTGAATTTCCTGCATTTCTTTCCATTGGAAAGCTTTACAGGTCTTGGGACTGCCAGGGTCTGCTTCTTCCTCATCACATTAGTCAAGGGTGTTAAGCAACATATGGAAAGGCACAGCCTGAAAAATGGTGGCAATTACACCACAACAGGGAGCAGGGCAAGCAGCAGTACTCTGTGTTAACTGAATGGTAAAAACATCACTTTGCTGGAAAAATCCCTGTTTTCACTGAAAAGGCCTTAATTCTAGAAACCTTTTCTCTAAGAGCTCTGAAGTAAGAGGCTGATTAGGGCTTCTTTTACACATTTCATATGCAGTGGAATTTGGGTTTAATGGGTCACAGGTTTTGATGGTGACAGTTGGGGAAGGAATATTTAACTTCTCATTTATCAGAACAGTGGGACACAAACACAGATAAGATTTCTCTAGTGAAATGAATGAAGCCATTTCCTATAACAGTGCTTCATCATTCCTGTTTCTTCAGAAACCCATCAGCTCCTTGCCAAATGGCACATCTAGCATTCCCCACACTGCACAAAGTCCTGTGCAAATGTAAATGTTAATTAAAAACCAATCACTTCCCCAAAGGAATTACAGTGGGTGCAGGAGGAAAGTAGAGAAGCAGAAGTTAATCGAAGTTCATGAGAATTACGTTCACCATGAATTCCAGCAACTTCCCTGCCTCCAGCACACATTGTTCCATCCTTACTTATCATTTTCCCCATTTTGAATATTATCTCTAACATTGCCTCATTTCCATGCAAATCTCTCCAGTATTTCAGAAAAAGCTGAATTGTTTCTGTCAGACAATCATCCACCTATCACATAAATCTTTCTCTTCATTTTCTGCATCAAAAAAAAAATTCCCAGAGTGCTGTCCTTGCTCTTGTTACTGCCCAGAACTAAGGCCCAGGGATCAAAACCAACCCGTGCCTTCCTCACTGCACCTCAGAGTGTCAAAACCATCACCAATAACAAGCACAGGACACAAAGGCTCTCCAGCACGACTGAACCAAAGGCATCATCTCCCAAAAAAAGTTCTCTGAGCAAGGCTGGCAGCTGCCAGCATCCCTGTGTGAAATGACTTTACAGCTCCGTGCTGCATTGGAGCCGCCAGGCTTTTTCCTCCAGTTGACTTTTTTTTTTCCCTTTAATACTTTTAAAGGAGTTTTTTGTTTTTTTTTTTTTAGTGGGACACCAAGTTCTTGTCACATGAAGATGAACTCAGGGTAGCAATGTTGCTGGAGGCAGGATGCCAGAACATCACTTGCACACTGAGGAACACCACCTAAATTGCCTGTCTTGTTGAAATATAATGGAAAATTTGTAAACACACCATCAAAGTACTGTGCTGTATGAAAAGATGCTTCTAGCTCTCTGCTCCTAGGTTCTTTTTTTTAATGTGTATGCCAGTGCAGAAGTTTGTGCTGTACAAATCTGTGTGCTGGTGTGGTTTAGATAGTCATAAATATGCATATATATATATATGTACATAGACACAGATACCCAGTGCAAAGGTGAACATACAACATCAATGAGCTCAGAATTTCTGCAGCTGCAAGTTTTCCTTTGAGTCTTCTAATCTGCTCGCTCTTTCTAGTTCTTTCAAATCGAATTTTGCTTATTCATTTAATTAAATGTTCGGTTTTATCTCAGCACAAATAACAGGAATGGATGTGGGACAATTAAAGGAATTATTCCAGCTATAAAATACAGCCATGTATAACCCTAAGAGATGTGGTAAACACACCTGTTACCATAACAGTGAGTACTTATACAATATCTGTCTGAAAATATTAATGAGAGAGAGTGCAGGTAAAGCAATATTGCTTCTATTCAGTAGAACTCAGCCTGAACTCTGTGTAAGGATGGGTTTTTGTGAGTAATTATAGGGTATTTTTAGGAACAAAGTAAAGTACTTAACCTTTTATATTAAAAGCCTCGAATCTAGAGATGATGTTTCCATACTATTATTTTCAGAGTAAATCTGTTTCATAAAATGACCACAAAACTGCTTCACTGAACTCAACAATAGTATTTCTTACTCATCTACAGAAGCACTTCCCCTCTAATTCTCCATCCTGTAAGTTCAGCACTTCTAGGTAGAGCTTAGCAAACTTTTGTATCCAAAATATTCCATCTGATGCTGACAGATCAGCTCTGATTAAATTTCTCTTCCCTGACAAGTTTGCACTAAAACCAATAGAAAAAAAAGTGTTTCACAAAATGTTGAAACAATTCACCTCCAGGTTTTATGAAACTAAAATAATCCACAGCAAAACATCTTTCCTCCAGTCTTTTGATTTTAAATATTAGAAACCTGAACAGTGCAAGAAAATCACATTTTGATGAAAAAAAAAGAGTCTTAACAGCCTAAGAAAAAGTGGAACATTCATTATCTTCACACACACCTTGAGTTTATATTGCAATGGAATATTTTCCACAAAATCAAGCCATGAGTTCCTAGCACACTGCTAGCAATAAGGGCCAATCCAAACTCCTTTTTGCCCAATTTAATAGCACCAGATTTCCATCTTATCAGCACATTTGTGCACATGACTGGTGTGAAGCCTGTTCCCCACTCCCACACTTGGGCAGAGCTCAGGGCTGGACCTCAGCACCTCTCCTCTTTTGCCGGAATAATGCTGGTTTCATCTCAAAAATTTCACACCAAGGTTTTCAGACTTCCAAGGTGAATTAGCTTTACTCTACTTTGATTCTCCACTTTGGGAACCTGTCCTTCATGGCAGTGTTGATTTAGCTGTGGCAGATGCTGAGCTGTCACTGAGCCTGACAGCTTCTTCAGAGCTTCCTCTGTGGTCGTCTCGTAAAACAGCCAACAGCCAAGTGAAAGCTAGCTGTGAAAACAAGCACCTTCCCCACTGTTACCCTCCATGGAATCCGGTGCCCTGCTCTGTGCTGCATCCTTCTGGGAGGAGGAAAGGAGCTGGCCTCTCAGTGTGGCACTCAGCATTATCAGTTAACCCTTTGTGCATTCAGAGCACATCCACCCCTGCCCGAGACGCTGCTGGCAGCGTCTCTGCCCCTGGTCCGTGGCTTGGCAGTCACTCAGAGCTGCCACAAAGCCCCTTCTTACCAGTGGAGGAGGAGGCTCTCTGGGGACGGGGAATGTGCTTAGGAAAGGGTTTCATTCCCTAGACAACGCTGGTTTGAATTCCAGTATATTTGGGTCGGTTTTAGGGCACTTCAGAGGACACCTGCAGTCCTGCAAAGACTCTCTATGTTCACCTTTGCAAGTGCCACAAACCACCCTTGTGAAGGGCAAAATGGCAGGCAGCACCCCAAAAATATTTTTGCATTGTTCATCAGAGGATCACAAAGCCAGATAGCAATATCTATTTTTAAATTATTTATTTATGTATAAATTTATATGTAGAACTGGACATCAGCACTCTGAAGGCTATAAAGAGATCTGTTTTCAGGTGAAACAAGCTGACCAAATACTGTGCCATTCACATTACTTCCACTTCTCTCCAGCAGTCCCACAGCTCTACACCATCCCCTTCTCCATAATACCAAAAATAGAAAACATTCCTGGAAGCATTTCCAGCCATTGATGTTGTCCTGGCAGAAGGGGTTTGAGAATATTCAAAAGAACAACTAAAGATTGCATACATCATCAAACTAAGACCGAAAAACAGCCTGGTTTTTCATTTTGGCCTCAGTGCATGTACTGCTGAACTCTCCATGAATATGTGAGACTGGAAAAGTATCTTTATTTCCTGGCAGCAACTCCTGGAGCCCTTCTCCTCCCTGTCCAACTCCTTCTGATCAGCACTTGTTTCTATCTGATTACCTCTCTGTTTTCTTGCTCACTATTCCAGGAAGAAGCTGCTGGAATTAGATTTGCTGCATTTCCATTCCTGCATTAACACTAATTTCACTGAAGTCAATGAAATTACACTGATGTCTGGAGAGTATCTGAGGAGAATAATTGAGTGTATTTTATCACTTTCCTTCGACTTTTTTGGTGACTGTTTCATGGCATTTTTAAACGTCCCAATTCACTAAAATCCACTCTTGAATGCTGCAATGAAGTTACTCTGTGGGACCATGGAGTTCTTGCTGTAAATCTCCAGGCACTGCCTGCAAGATGCCTGGGATGGGAACACAGAGATGTGTACGGTGATGAATGTGACACACAGCACCCCCCTAACTGCTCACCCAGCCCAAATCCACCCCCTGAATGCAGCCCCCTCCAGATACTTCAGAGAAGAGATCAAGAAGGAAGGTGCAGGGTGCACCCCTGTCCTGGGCCACTCCTTTCAGATTTCCACAAACCCAGAGAGCCCAGGGACTGCACTCACACCATGTCTTAGCCACCAACCACCTCCACCCAGAATATCTAATACCACTCCACAAATCCATTTCTGGGTTGTTTTCCTCACCAAACCATTACTTTTTTTGTGCTATTCTGCAAGCCCGGCTGCCCCAGCCTTTACACTGACCACCCTTTCTAGAAAGTGAGTAATTGCTCCTCTCCACCTCCTTCACACCACTCTTGTTTTTTTAAGCCATCGCCCACTGTGTTTTTCCAGTCATCATCCCCTGCCTCCCTCCTGCCACCTTTTAAACACCCTTTTTAATCTTACAGCATCTCGTTGCAGTGGAGTGCAACAACGTTAATTTCAATTGCCTGCCCAGGAATCCTATTTGCCTTTTGTTGACTGGTACTGAATATTGCACCAACATTTTCAAGGAACTCTCAGCAGTAAGGGTCAGGTGTCATTCCTCAGTGGTAACTGCTGATTTAGAAAACATTACTGTATAGGTACAGCTCCCTGCTCATCTGCATGCACTGACACTAAATTTCATCAGTCCTTTTCACAACCTCTTCTGTGGTGGGATTGCTGGATCAAACCAGAAACCCTAATTTCAGGATTCAGCAGACCTGCAGCACAAGGCAGTTTTCTCCTATGCTTCTCTGAAGTGGTCTCCTAAGCTGCATTTAGATACAACTATGAGGTTAAAAATAAAAGTCTGTGCCAAATTAAATTGTTTTAATTTTTTTTTTAGGTTTATACCGGTATCACAGCTTAGGTCCCAATAATTGGGAAGATTTTATCATCTTTCTACTACAAGCAGGACTGACTATTTCCCAGAGCAGGATAAAGCTGCTCTTGGACATTACCCAAGAGTGACTAAGCCAACTCTGAAAGTCCAGAAAATAAACGAGAGATTTGACAGAATAAAAATATCAAGGTTTGACCCAATAGTTATAACAGCTGAGGTATGGGATCTCTCTCAAGCATTAACTCTTTAGCAGCAGGAGAAAGCACAAATTTCTAAAATAGTTTAAGTCCCTAGTCTGGCAGCCCCTGTGTGCCATTAACACCGAACATCTTGTTTCTTTATTCACACAGCCACGAATGCAGGAGCTTAATTTAAGTGGCCTTGATGTCTTTGACAGATTTGTTCACATGTTAAGAGCTGAGGCAATGACTGCAGGGCCCCTCCTCCAACTTATTTTGCCATCCTCATTTTTCCCTCAGCTGTTGCAAGGCACTCGTAGCTGGTCATGTGTGACAATAATGTCCTTTCTCAGGGACAATGAAACATCTGAAACTGCTCACAGAATAGGCACTGCACATGGAATGGGGAGTTTGACAGTATATTCACGTTTTTTGAGTGCTGCTAAACACCTGCAGGTATCACTGACATCGAGTTGTCCCACCACCAGCTACTTCTGCGAGTAAGAAACTGCTGCAAGCCCTGCAGGATTCAGTCTCCAAACCCCAGGAAAAGGATATCCAACAACCCATCTATCAGCACATCTCCTCAGGCCTTCCAGCCTGCTCCTCCCCAAGCCTCTGCAGTATGGTACATTAATTTTATACTGAACTGTTAATTGCAGTTGACTTTGCAAAGCTCTTTTCTTTACATTTTTTATTCAGTTTCTCAAACCCAATCCCAAAGGAGTTCATCTTATTCCCTACAGTTGTTTGATCAAATTGCAAATATTTCCTTTAATCTTTTCAGGCATTCAGATTTCTTAACTATGGAGCAGAGCCTCTTCATCTCCTCTGCTGATGGTTTGGGAGAAACAATCTTTCACATATTTCTCATTTTATGCAAGTGCTTATTCCTGCAAGTACATATTAGTAAGCATAACATTAAAACACGTTTACCTAACCTAAATAAAAACACTTTGAACCAAATCTGCAAGCTAACCTGCTTTAGTTTTTAATGCTATTAATCTGAAGTAATTTTTCCCAGAGGTTGTGGTCCATAATTCACTGAGGTCAATAAAAAGTAGCTGCTGATGTTAGTGAGTTTTAGGGTTGGCAATAAACATGTATGAGTGTATTTTCCTTTGAGAAGCTGTATGAGAAATTTCCCAAAGGCAGGAGAAAAGGCCTTTGGGACACAATTTTAATTTTCTTCATGCCTATTCGTAGTTAGAATTAGGAATAATAATAATAATCATCATCATTTCACAGTCACTTCACATTTCTCATTAATACATACATTGTACAAAGAAAGGTAAATTATTCAATTTTGTTCCATACTTAAACATTTATGATTAAGTTCCACACTTAATCATTTATGTCAATTGTCCCTTTTCTATTTTATATTAGGAAATTCAGAATGAAATGTATTATAAAATTGAGATGTGCACTCATGGTTTTAAAAATTACTGTTCCCTGCTTCATTATTTAACTGCTTTTATTCTATGAAATAGGATAAACTTCAGAAAAAAAAAAAAAAGTAATACCTTAATCTGAGTCTTAGTCTGAATTTGTAGCTGTAGAAGATCTTCTAAAGTGAAAGTAGAAGTCAAACATCTTTTTTTTTTAACATGTTCTAATTTTCTACTATCCAAGCGAAGTTTTTAAAAAATAAAGTAAGGTTTCCTCCCATTTTTAAAACCTTTCCAGCAGACAACCAAGGGAAGGATTTTTCTTGTTTCGTTGTAGTGTGAAAAATAAATCTGAAAAGCAGAGTAAGCAAATGAGCAAGAGAGGACTTTTCAGTTCTCTTGAAAACAGGGACATATTAGTTCAGATGTAAAAATAACCTTGTGTATATCAAAACCTTGTGTATATAAATACTTTTCCTCAAAATACATAATGTAGAATAAGAATAAATTTTCAACACTAAGGATTTTCCCAAGTACTTTCCATTTTATCTGAATAAGTTTCCAAAAGTTTTTTTTACTGTCTCATTAACTCCCTTCATTTCTTCCTCCTCTCCACATCTCCTTTCAGCCTCTGCTGAATTCTTCCAGAAGTGATATAGCTTATTTTTTATTTTGTTTAGTAGCTTAGCTGCCTCCCACTTGACATGACTCTAAGCTGTTTTTCTTCATTTTACTCAATGTTGTTCGTAATTATTTAACCTAATTGATAGGATGCCTCCTTTGGGTAGAGCTGGTTGCCATGACACTGTAAGAAATTACTCCATATTTCTCCATTCCTGGATCTTCCTGAAGAATTTATGCAGAACATCTTGCCTTCACCAGCTCCCTACCCTCACACACACCCATAAAAAATAATTAACGATCTAATCCTTGCAGGCAGATTTCACTGGAATAATAGGGCTAAAATTGGGGGTGGTTTTTTTGGTAAAGTCTTCTTCTGCTGATACTGACCAAGACTGCAGAGCTTTATGCAATCACAGAATTGGTAAGGTTGGAGAAGGCCTTTAATATCAGCAAGTCCAACTCTTCACCCAGCACTGCCAAGGCCACCACCAAACCATGTCCCCAAGTGCCACATCCACACCTATTTTCAATCCTACCAGGAACGGCAACTCCACCACTGCCCTGGGCAGCCTGTGCCGGTGCTTGACAACCTTTTCCATGAAGGGATTGTTCTTAATTCCCAATCTAAACCTCTCCTGGTGCCACTTGACACCGTTCCCTCTTCTCCCATCACTTCTTAGCCAGGAGCAGAGCCCGATCCCCACCTGGCTGCACCCTCCTGTCAGGGAGCTGGAGAGACTGAGAAGGTCCCCCCTGAGCCTCCTCTTCTCCAGATTAAGCACCCCAGCTCCCTCAGCTGCTCTTCATCAGATTTGTGCTCCAGACCCTTCCCCAGCTCAGTTCCCTTCTCTGGACACGCTCCAGCACCTCCACGTCCATCTTGTCCTGAGGGCCCCAAAACTGGACACAGGATTTGGGTCACCAGTGCCCAGTACAGGACAATCAGTGCCCTGCTCCTGCTGGCACAGGCCAGGATGTGAAGGCACACAGGCCATGCTTGATGTGACAAACTAAGGGCAGCCAGGAGAAGGCAACATTGGGGTGGCACAGGCCCAGCACCATCAGCACAAGGCAGCTCACGTGGATGTGGTTTAGGAGACAAGCTGGGTCACAGCTGAGTGCTTTTGCAAAGCCCCTCCACCATCCACATCAATAAAAAACGTGGAGGGGGGGAAGATGCAGTTTACAGGACACAGATGCCTCAGGAGATGGAGCCTGAGCCTAGAGCTTCAGGTAACCTTCCTGGAATTCCAGCAATACAGTGATTTGAGAGAGAGCATTTCAGAACAGACATGAATGGCTGAGATGCTTTTCGGGGCTCTGCAGCTCTCAAGGAGCTTCACAGCTACAGAAAAAGGGCCCCATTGAGAGGAGCTCCTGCAAAGAGCAGGGACACAGTGAGGAGCTCCAGATGAAGTGGACATCCTACTTAGAAGAGTGGTAGAAGTCACCCTGAATTTTGGCAACCCCAGCCTCTCCTGCCTGGCCCCTAAGTCACTCCAAACCTCAATCCCAATTTTCTCACAACCTCCTCTACCTCCTGACCCAGACCTTTCCAACCAGGACATGCATTTGAGAACAGGAAACAAAGCCAAAGAATGTCAAGAACACACAAAGCAGCATTAACAGCTCAATCTCTACAATCCATCTTGGCCTGCCTTTGGACAGGGATCCCACTGCTGAGAGATCCACAGTTTGTATCTAAGGCAGTCTGAAATGCACAGCATGGACACAGTGGATTTGTCCTTGTGAATGTTTCTAGCAAAACTGAATATTAACTATATTCATTATTTTTACTTACACACACCACTAGAGCTGTGGTTCTGCTCTTCAAAGCTATGCACTCAGTACTGCAGAAATTATACAGATTGGGAATAGCCAAGCTTTTCATGGTAAGAAAAAATCCATTTATTTTCATTTATACATTATTAAGAAACTTGCTGAGCAAAACCTGCTTTTATTGTTGTTGATGATGATTCATTCACAAGGCTAGGATAAATAGCTAATGAAAACTTAAGAAAAAAGTCAAATAACAAAACAGTATCTGAAGTCCTTGATGTTATCTCCCTTTCACACTTCAGAGGCATAAGTCTATTATGAAATTTCATTTTTTTAATTATTATTTGGGGCAGATTCACACCAGATTCAAGAACTGATTTATTCAGCTAATATATTTATTTTCATTTGTGAAACACATTTCTGAGTGCTGCAACCAAAGTAACAGCAAATTAAAATCCTCAGAAGCTACAATTTACTGATTATAATTACTAAGTGCTTACCCATCTCCCATCTCATTTACACAAAATGAATTTACAGTCCATTTCCAGGTTCCTCCCCTACAAGCAGTTGGCCAACAGTGTTTCAAAGAAGACAGACTCAGAGGGACTGTGTGGAGGGTGAGAAATGATCCTATTGACCCTGCACAGGGCTCACAGATAATTTAACTTTTCATGCTCCTACCCCACAAATCTCCTGCCTCGAGCAGACATGGAGTCATTAATTGCTCTATAACTACAATTAATTATAAGTAAAAGAAATTAATGTCACCAAGAGTCAGTGTGAAGCAGACATGGCAAAGCATGTCCCCTCATCATCCCCTAATTAACAGATACCATGTATAGACATATTTATATTTGCCTTTGCCATCTCCCTGAAAAATACATAGTGATTGATATGGCTCAGATTTTCTTCTTCCCAGGAAGCTTTGATTTTGAGTCCAAATGAGAAAGAAACAATAAGTTTAGATTTAAAAGCTGGGGGTTATGGTGATAGGAATTAAAATTAAATCGGTTTTGCACAATTTTATATTCCACTAGGTAGCATGAGACAATAAAAAACTCAAAGCTAAGGATGCTTAATGTCATAATTGATAGGCCAGTTTGTCCCATATGGAATTTATCAGTCCATTATGGAATGAAGGGGACACAGAGTGCTAACAAGTTTTTGAAAGACATTTTGGCAACATCAACTGCCAAATTAAATGCCTCCTTCTTTGACAAATTAGTTTCTTCTATTGAAATAATATTCTCCCTCAAAGATTTTAACTGGCTTTAACAATCTCCCAATTTGTTTCCTAGGAAGGGATTTTTTGCAATGCTGCAATGGTATTTGCATTCAGAGCATTCAGACTCTGGGCCACACTGAATATCTTTGTATTGAAACTCATGAGGATGTTCAGGCCAGTTACCATTGTGGCACAATCCAGCACTAAATTACTACAAGCAATTTAAAAACCATTGTTCATCCAGTATCTTGATTTTTCTTAATTACTGGAAGAAGAAAACTCTTCTCTTTTTGATCTCATGATCCTCACATAGGCTGAGATGACATCTGGGAAAGGCTACTGAACACATTTACCCTGACCCATCTTCCACATGGTATTTTTCACTTTGCTTCAGAGAAAAATAAAAAATAGAACTTCTCAGTCCCAACTTCTAAAAATACACAGCACAGTCTTTCAGAAGCAAGTCTATCTCTCACTATGTTTCACCTACTTTATTTCAAATAGAAACTGAATCATTAAAACTCCTCTTTGTTAAAATCATGACGGGGGCAGCACACCTGTCCACTGAGAGGCTTTGTCCTCTGCATCAATCTGAAAGATGACTTAACACTGTAGTGCCACTGATGAACTGGAGGCTGTTCACAAGCTCTTTGTATCCAGCAGTTGGCCAGAGAAAAGAACATTACCCAGCACTTTCTTTTCCTAACTAAAAATACTTTTTAACAGGTTCTAAATTTACGGGCTTTATATTTAAATGACAAAAAGACAAGAAGAATCTGTATTAAGGTGTAATGTCGTCTATTTAGAGAAGGGTGACAATAGACGTTCTGGAGGAAAAAAGTTACATAAAACTGGAATCAGAAGAATCAAACTCCAGTGATTGCAGCAGTCCATCCCCAAGAGCTGACAGAACTTCTTTTCAACAGTCCCTTGCTGGGAAGGGAAAGGAAGGGAATGGAAAAGGGTAAAAGATGAGGAAGGATGACTGAGGTTTCACTGAAAATATGCAATAATTTTTCCCATTGTTGGTGGTAATGGTTTTAGAATCTTTTTACCTTTGTTACATGAACTTCTCATGATCCATTCAGAATCAACACAGAAAAGCTGCCACCTATTTTGAGAAACCAAAAAGTGTCTGTATCCTGACTGTTTGACATTATCTGCATTGTTGGAGGGGCTGAATTAACACCACTCTGACAGCAAACCTCCAGATTGACTCCTTTGCCCCAGGCAGCTCCAGAGATGGATCTGGGAGATGTGTATTGATTTTAGCACCAGCAGAAGTAAAGATGAAATGAAAGGCAAAAGGCAAAAGAATTTAGGCAACGCTTTGCTTTGCTTTGCTAGCCAAGCACTATTTTTGACTGAGAAAAGAAATGACAAACTGGGTGATCAAAGATTTTAAGGAGTCAGCTGCACTGGGATGGCAAACACAGGTGCAATCTTCTCCTCTCTGCCCATATCCCCAACAACCCCCTGGCCGTGGTTATTTTAAACTGCCCGTTTGCAGCTTCTCTTCTCAAGAAATGTACTGTGGATGCTGCTTTCCCCACAAACAGCAGGAAACGTGCAGTGAAAGACACCTGACAAATAAAAGCCTATTACTTACGCAAAAAAAAGTGTACCCTTTCAAAGACAAACCATTATCTTCATTTTCTCCCTTCTTTATAAGGAGTATAAAATGGCTACAGCATTTTTAGATGTTTTGCAATTGCATGTTAATGTACTCAACTGTTTTTGCAAATTTGAAAAAAAAGTGATCCAAAGTAGGAAGCATTTGCACAAAAAATACCATCTTGATAATTTGATTTTTTTCAAGAAGCAGGCTTTTTTCAAGTCTTTTAAAATACCAATTTTGGGAGACGCATTCCATTTAAAAATTTACTGTTTCTCCTAATGCAATTATGTAATTGTATTAAATGCTCTTAGTCATAGAAATTTTTTTTAGAAGAAGCTGGGGCAGGGTACTGCAGGCAAAACTGGTCTGTACACAGAGCTTTGCTGCAATGCCAGGGTATTTCAGCATAAACATTCAGGACACAGAATTTCACTTGGATGAGAGCCTTGCAAAGTGCAAACTGAATCACTGTTGGGGTCTTTGGACAGTACAGAACAGGTCCAGAGAAAAAACAGAAGCAGAAAACGAAGTTTAAGAAAATTCTGATGCCTGTATCATTGTGTTGCAATAAGGATGAACCCTGGAATTACTCACAATCATCAGCTGCTTCTCTTTTTAATCGAAATATTCCCGAGTCACCTTCAACGCTGCTTTTCTGCAGGGACTGAAAGACTCAGCAAAGATATGGGAGGGACCAGGTAGAGGGGGCAATCAGTGCAGGCTGCTGAGAACTCAGAGGGTGTGGGAAAGAATTAAGAAGAGTGGCCAGGCTTGGTCAGAGATTGTGGGGATTTCAAGGCAAAGAAAGTCTTCAAGACCTTGAGCCTGCAGACTCTTTGAGTTTAAATGACTGCTGAATTCAACCTGAGACCGTGGAAAAGGCCTCCAGATTCAGAGAGCTATAACAAGAATGTAGGTCTGCAGTTCAAGAAGAAGCATGTTAACTTAGATAGCAGAAGGTTTTGAAGTTTGAAGTTTAGATAAAGAAATAGTTATAAAATAAAGTAAGAAGTTTTAAAATGTAGTGATATAGAATTGTATGTCGTGATATGATTGGATAAAAAAGCCTGCATTGCGGCACATGTGAAATGCAGGTTTAATTAACTGCTGGTGTAGAAATTAAAACAAAAGACCTTGTAACCTGTAGTCTTGTGATCACTTTATACTAATGGCTGACCTCTGACTTCCTCTGTGAAGATGTTCTCATGCCTTCATGAGACTACAGCAATAAATCAAGCTTGAAACCATACTGAAGTGGTCCCATCTATCCCAAAATAATCTCGGTAACAGATGAGTGAGTTCACCTGGGAGAGAACACCTGGGGAAGAAACAGGCAGGAACCCAGGGCAGGGTGCAGGAAGAGGGGTAAGATAGGAAGGTGATCTGGAACCTCTCTGAGGGGCTGAAATCCCTCAGGCTGTGGATGGTTCCTCAGGGAGATTTTCGCAGGGAAATGGATGCCCAGCTCCCCCTTAGGACACAGGGGAGGGCAGGGACTCTGCCCTGGGAACCCCCCCTGGCTCCTTTCAAAGAGCAGCTTCTGACTCCAGCTGCCTTTGTGGGTCTCAGATGGGCAGAGGATCCACCCTGCCTTATAAACTTCTGTTCCTGGGATTCCCAACATTTAAATACCCACTGTGTTCAACACGAAATCCGCTAAACCTTGGCAAACTCATTTGGCCATTTCCACATTGCTCTGCCCCGTGCTCCCATACAGGAAGCAGGGAAAAGGCACCTGCAGAATACATAAGGTTTGTAGCTTCAGCCAGTGCTTTGAAGATTTGTTGTGGTTGGGGAATTTTTGTAACCTCTGGTGTTCATCCTGCAAAATAAATCCTTGGAGAAGGTCCTGTGGATCCAGTTAGGCTGTCCACGTTTACTCACCCTTCAAAGTGGGTGTTTATTTTTGTCTTCAGATAACACTCCAAAGCTAGTTTCCTTTCACTAATACATCTCTATTAAATTTCTCTGCTAATTAAAGAAGCCAAGGCCATAGCTAAGGAATTGGAAAGTGCTCTAATGGAATTGCTACTCTGAGGTGGCTTGAATGTCATAATTTCCCTCTCCAACATAGCAAAATCTTGACAATCACCTTAAAGACAAAGAACAAGAATAAATGCTGCTGGCTTTTTCAGAGGAAATATCATTATGGATATTAACACCTTCTGTGCTAACAGTAATACAGGCATTAAATATTGCAGCCTTAGTGACTGAAATGCCTAAAAAGCATCTGCCACAGGATAAAGAAAACTCTGGGCTGAGAACCACCCTGGAAAACTGCAATTAAAAGACCTCCAGCATGGCAGGAGCTAAGCTATGGCTCCCATCAGACTACAAACACAGTCCATTTCAATTCTTCATATTTAAGAAATTATCTAAGCTACTTTAACATCAGGTTATGCAGTATTTGTGGTTTTGTCATTATATCAAAGCTCTCTCTTCTTTTCACTGCAATATTGCTATGAAATAGGGAGGAAGTCTTTGCACTGTCTATCACATCATCTTAGGGAGGAGGTTAAATGATCCCTCAGCTTTTCAGAGAGGACAAGCACATGGTTAAAGAGCCAGGCTGTCTAACATCAGGTCTCTTGTCTTTCACACCACCACTGCTTCTGCATTTAACAAATGAAACACAACTAAGATAGACACCAAAACGTAGGAAACACTGACATCCCTGGTTTTGGGGAGCTTTTCCAAGGTTTTTTCTGCATTACAGATGTTCCAATGTATCATCTTTCAAAGTCAATGTACTGTCATGTATTTAATGTTTAAATTGCTGAGGCTGTTGAGAGGATACAGAGCTGGCATTTAATTTTCAAAAAGAGGAGGGAAACAAAAAAGGAGAGGTGGATGAATAGCAGACAAAATCTTATTTTTAATTAAACAGTGTTATTTAAATAATACTGGTAATGATAATTTGCACTGATGAATTTTACCCCAAGTCAGGCAAGGTAGCTTCTAAGAAACAGAGTCCTGGGGATGAAAAGGACGGAGAGGATGTTGAGGAACAAATTTGACAATGCATTTCCTCCTCTTTTTTGTTTGACACTCTTGATGAACATCTTGTCAGCAGTTTTAATATGTAGCTCTAGAGCTGATAAAAAGCTGGGATTAGCAGAGAAGTTGTAAAGCAGTAATCTGTGGGTTTTCCAGCAAAGTGAGAGTAAAAAATAAACCAGCATTTGAAAAATGCCTTCCTGCTGTCTGTAGGAATAATTGCTTAGCAGTAGTTGAGCATCAAATCCCAAATTTACTCAGATTAACCTTCTCCCCCTACATCTTCTACAGAAGGTGGAACACAAACCAGATATTCACAGGGCCCAGAAAACAAATTACTGCTATGCTGAGCTCAAGGCTATCCTGCAAACCAACTCTGGGCTGCACCTGCACAGCAGCACATCCCTGCAAAGCTGCTCGTGTGGATGCTGGGAGCCAGTACCATTCCCAGCCTCCTGCCCTCACTCTGCCCCTGGAAAATCAACTGCACAAGGCTGCCACAGGAGCTCTGAGCCTTGCTGTGCTTGCCAGCCACAGGACTCACCACAGACAAACACAGAGCAACTTCCAAGTCAGCTTTCCAAATGCCATGATTATTCCCACAGAGTGGCAGACAGAAGGGAACAATATAATATAAAGAAAGGTAGTGAGCACTCACTCAAAATTACAAAATGTAAACAGCAGATGGTTTTACATAACTGGCAAAATGGGAAAATTAAAGAAAAAACACCAAACCTTCATTAAAGGGGCAAAATATTGTAGACTGAAGTCTCATTTTAAAAATTGATGCATCATGGGAAACTGAATAGTTCAAAAGGAGGGAAATTAGGGGATGCAAAGGCTTTCATCTCTCCATCCTCAGTCTCTGCTCTGTGCTGGCCAGTAAATCTATATTCCTGGCTGGGTTCAAGTACAGGCAAAGTACTCTCAAACCCAAACCTTCCTGTTATTTTCTGAGCCTCAACATCCAACTCATTTGCAAATCTTCCCAACTCAAATCCTCCCAGAGGACACCACTGCAATAATATGAGAATCACATTTACAAGACTCATTATAGGAGTAGTTTGATGTTCATCTAAGCCAATGATACCCCTGGTAAGGTAACTTGCCACTGCTTGCCAACATTTCCTGCCCTAAATGTCTCACAACAGCTTTTGAGATCAGAAATAGCTGGCTGTCCCTTGGAACATATTTGGGTAAGTGCATAAAAGCATTTTCTAATTCTCTTCCCACCATGTCAACCTTTAATCAGAAACAAGGTAAGAAGGCACTGTACCAGATCCAAAGATGTGCTTACACAAAACTCCACTCAACCTGGAGCCCTGGACTAGAATTAGCAAAGGGATTAAAAACAACAAGGTCAAGGAAAAAAAATTCTGATGGAATTAGGATCATCAGGTAAAGGAATAAACTTCTCAAGGAGGAAGAAAAAGTGCCTTGAAATTCCCCTCCTGAATGCTCCAAGCAAAAGATGCTGTCCCTCTCTTTTCTTTTTTCCCCCACTGCATTGTTTTCTCAGGCCAATAAAAGAACTGACAGACTAAAAGCTCCAGATAGAACATTTCAACGTGACCACACTGGTTGTTTTACTTACAGAAATTTTAAAATTGAAGTGCACTTATTTGGTGATAAAACAGAGGTGCACTGTTCTTTCCATGAAGGCATTTCCACTGCAAACAAGCCCCTTGCACAGAACAACCCCTCCAGTTTCACCCCAGGTTTTAACATGAACCCAGGGCACTGCTGACACACCAAAGTCTGGGCCCTTCTTCCTCCATGAGGTCTGGATGAGGAAAACCACATTTCTCTGCCATTTCCCCTTGCCTGCAGTTTTGCTCATCCTCTGCAGAGGTGAAATCTCAGGGATCTGCACAAAACACACAGAAATGAGCTCTGCCAATGCAGCCACTGGAAGGAAGAGGCAAACGGAATCCTCCTCCTCAGGGAATTTAGCACAGCTATTTGGCACTTGTATTTCCTTAAAAGTGGGAGTCCTTTACTTCTGAAATAAGTTTGCTGCACTCTCTACTAAGTGCTTGATTAATGGCCAGCTCTGTAGGTACTGACTACAAAAAGGTGGAAGTCTGTCCTTTGTGTGGGAAAAGTGAGCATCAGATTTTCCAGTGAAAAATGGGCAAGATTAAAGCCAGAGCAAACAGAATGACTGCTATGAAATGAACCCAAAGTACCTTTTTAATATATGTTTAAAATGTCTCCAATATTCTGTACTTAAAGACTTTGACAACATAATTCTGTGAAGAAGCTGATTTATCCTGCATAAAGAACACAGAGCACTCACCTCCCAAAGGAAAGAAAATACTTAATGGTTGTTGCTGTGATAAATGTTTCACACAAGAGCAGAATCTCTCTCCTCTGCTAGCACAAAGAAACACAGGGAGCAAACCTCACTGCCAGCCCTCACATCCCAGTCCATTTACATAGCCGGGGTTGGAAAAGGGGAAGAAAAATTCCTGACCATAATTAATGTCAACCTTTTCTAATTTCACCATGATTCACGTTCAAAAATATTTTCATTAACTAATCCATACAATACTGAGCTACATGCTTAGCCTAATTAGATTACAGAAATGGTTTTAAACCAGGAAGGTTTAATTAGCAACAATTATTTTCCGTGCTATTTCCACTACATGATGCGATCACATGGATTATTTCATAACGAAACAAAAAAAAATTATTTTTCTTGCAATTCCATAGTGTACTGTGATGCACAACACAGGCTTCACTCTCTGCCTATACAAACAGAGCAGCCATAAAAAATAACTCTGATTTGGCAGATACTCACTTTCACTTCTCAAATCACAAACACACCCT
>VZTR01007163.1:14693-45875 GCA_013400775.1 Chaetops frenatus
ACACGCCCCCCCCCATGTGCACACACGCTCATGGACACGGCCACACGCAGGCACATACTCGTGGTGGTGGCACTTGTTGCTGGCTGGGTGACACGGGTGACACAGGGTCCCAGTGCCTCCAAAGCAGGGAGTGCGGCACTGCATGGACAGAGCCGAACCCCGGCTCTCCTGCTCTCCTCCTCTCCACCCCACTGAAACTGCCCCAAAAGCCCTAAAGAGCCCTACAGACAGGGCAGTGGGACCAGCAGCCGGCAGGGAGTCACTGGCATGGGCTGGTGCTGCCACAAATGGTTCAGACTGGGCACTCAGGGAAGCCTCCTGCTCCTTTTGCTCCTCTTTGCCTGAATTATTGGATCTTTTACGCATTAATTCACAATAATATATCTGCTGCTCAGTTTCTCCCTTCCCTGGGGAATTCACTGGCTGTTTGTCCAGGATTTCCCGTACACACCTCTGGTAAAGCTGTGGAGCTCACTCCCTGCTTTGCTCCGCGTGTTTTTCCACCTCTTTGCGTGCTGGGCTCCCTGTGTAATTTCTTTGGGAGTGTTTTAATTTACACTGCAATGGGTGATACTCTGTTTTCAAACCATTTGACTCCTTGTTGCAGCTCCTAACCTCCAAAACACCCTTTTTTCCCGGAGCTGGGCGCTGGGTGACATCACCGCAGGAACAACTTTAGGTGCAAAACGTCTCATTTCTCTTTCTGTTCCACTTTTCTTATCAGTTTATTGCAAAAGCCAATTGGCAACCCACTGCCTTCCTGTACACGATGTGAGGAGCAGCAGACCCGGCTCTGGAGGGCCACCAGCACTGGGGAATGGTGGCCCTGGCTCATGGTCTCTGCTGCCAAAATCGGGCCGTTTCATTCCCACCAAATCCCTCTTGTTTTCCCTCAAGCAAAGGTTGGCTGGTGGGTGAAGAGGCTCCAGTGCAAAGGGAGAGACCCCAAAACGTGCTGAGCCCCGAAGCGTGGCCGCATCCCGGGGCTTCGTGGGTTACAAAAGCCCCAGGAGGATTTGTGAGGGTCATGGCACCGAGTGTGACTCTATCCTGTCTCTGCCCAGTGCGATTTTTATCTTGGGCTGTTGACAGGGAGCCAAAGCCATGAATAGTTCTCTGGCAGCGGAGCGTGCTGCCGGCCACGCCGGGCTCCCTCCTCACTGCTGAGCAGCCCCCACTAAAACCTGACTGGGAACCTCCCATGGAGCAAAGGCCCCATTGGCTCCATGGGATGTGCCCTGTGGAGTGAAAAATTATTATCCCTCCCAAATCCACCTGCTGTGGGGTTTTCTGGTGGTGCCACAGTGGAGCCCGATAACTGTGTTATCCTGGTTGTCCCCCAGAGAGCCCTTGGTTTTTCCAGGGGGGTTGTGACTCTTGGTGTGGGCAGGAGGGTGAGGGTGTCTGTGGAAATGTCCTTTCTCCCAGGTGTGGAGGTTTTAGGGTTACCAAATTGGCCAGAAACTGCTCCCACACTTTTCTCTCAGTCTGACTGTTGCTCCCTCCAGTGGGCACCAAAGGGTCGTGGAGGGCAAAACCAAAGTCAAGCTCCTGGTAGAAACACCACCTTCCTACCTCCAGGAAGCCTAAAGGATGCAAGTGCTCTGTTTCCCTCCTGGAATAAGTAAAACTGGAAGTTTGATGGCTCAAATCCTCCCCAATCCCACAGCAGGGCAAAACAGGCAGGGAGCATCACCTTTGCTGAAGCAGGAAGGGAAGTGTTGATGAAGGGATTAAATATTGGCCAGGGTTGGTGTTTGCATCCAGAAGGATCCATCCCAGAGCCCTGCCATGCTGGGAATGGAGTCAGGTTCAACTGAATGAAGGTGGCCTTAAAACCATCACCAATGGTTTTATTGCTTTCTAAATTCACTTTAAATCCACAGGTTGGGTTAACCCCGATTGATTTCCCATGGTGTGGAGCAAGGCAGGAGGTTTTTGTACCCCCTGGGAAGTGAAGGCTGGAAGGGGGATTGATTCAGGGAGGAATTCAGGGAGTTTCTTGGGGGAAACCAGAAATTCCCAGAAGAAGTGACTTGTCTCGAAGCAAAACATTTTATTTGACCTCCAAACAAAGTCATAAAGTTCTTTTAAACTCGTTGTATCTTTTCTCCAGACTCTCTCTCCCCTTTTTAGCTTGGATCAAGTTACTGAAAAACCCTCTAGGAAACCAGAACACCCTCAGAAAAATACTTTTCATGGAGAAAACAAATTCAGCTCTGCTGCTTCTCAGCCTGGTGACAGGAGGGGAAACTGAGGCACGTGGCTGCTTCAGCGGAGCGGCTTCATTTCTGGAGTGGAGCTGCCCTCCAAAGGTGCTTTTTTTGCAGGGACAGAAACTCAGATTCTTTGCAAGGTTTTGGTTTAAATGAGGTGTTCTGGCTATTTTGGGGATGGAGGAAGGGGTGGATCACACCACCAGGGATAAAGGAGGGATGTTGCCTGGCGGGGAGATGGACAAAGCCTCTTAAACTGCTTGGGTGTCCTGGAAATGAATTTTGGAGGTGCCTTGCCTTGGGATCACTGGGGATGGTGGAGCTGGGTGGCCGGGGCCAGCCCAGAGGAGAAAGGCTCTGAAGGTCACGGTGGCAGAAAGGATCCAAAGGGAAGGGGCAGATGGGAAGCAGGGAGTTTGGGCAGGCTCGGGTTTCGGCCGGATCCTGTCTCAGGGCTCGGAGCAGACGGACTCGGGAGCATCCCCCCTGTTTGCTTTTGGCCACAGAGGCTTTCAACCACAATCCCAGAGCAGTGAAAAACGATTCCAGGTCGTTTGCTTCCCAGAGTCTCCAGTAGTTCCTGATCCCGAGCGAGGATTTTGATGAGTCCACTAAATGCCTCTGAATTAGGGCAGGGGAAACACCCACGTTCTCCGTGTGTCCTTTGGAAGGGAGTCAGGGAGGAGACGGAGTGAATGCATCGTGGCTTCAGCCTCCAGCACAAAACGATGGGAGCTGTGGCAGAACCAAGGGCTGCCTCTCTGAGGTCCTGCTGGTAAATTAATCCACAGTAATTATTTGGGAAGGCCAATTAAACCTCATCAGGCCCCTGTGAAAACATGTTCATCGCAGGGGTGATTTGGTTGTGCTTTGTTGTCTTCGGTGACTTTGCTGCTGCTGGCAGATTCCTGAGCACGAAACACGGCTGGGGTGGCACTGGGAATGCTGAAAAATGGAGCAGAAATCAGGAGGTGAGGCCTTTACTTGGCAATTCAGTGCCCATCCCGTGGTCTCCCTGTGGAGTGCTGCCCATCCCTCAGCTGCCCATGACCTTCTCCCGTGACAGCCCCCTCCTTTCCCATATTGGCTGATCTGAATGTCCCTGGCAGATACAGTTACAGGAGCATTTTGGGATGCTGACTTCACCTGCACATGCCTGTGGGTGCTTTATTTGTGGGCACTGATCTGCCCAGGCTCCTTTCCCGTGCTCCCTTCATCCACTGGCGCCGATGGTATCTGTTTTCTGGGAAAAAACTCCCGTGTCCCATGGGATAAACAGATCCAAGGCCACACTGCAGAGACAGAGATGGCCCAGCTATTGCAACCTGCACGTGCTTCAGCATGGAGGAGGCTGCGTGTGGATGGCTGGAGGGCACCCAAAAAGCTGTGCCTGGTCACCTGCACCCAATGCCAGAGGAAAAAACCTCCCAGTGTGAGCTCGGGAAGGGCCAGGAGATGAAGTGGTGAGGCAGATGCAGGTGGTTCTCACCAAAGCATCATGGTTTGTTTGCTTTTGGGGATCACTGGAGTGTTTATCCTGGTCGGCATCCTCAGGGATGGCTGCTGCTCCCGCCCTGCCCTCGTCCCTGCCGGGGGCTCAGGGTGGCACAGCTGGAGCTGGCGTTGGTGCCACCCGTGGGCACAGCAAAGGGCAGTGCCAGCTGCCAGCTCTTGTGCCTTCACAGGCCTTGGCAGGCGCTGGCCCCTCCAGCTCGCTCCCTGCGGATGCGGCGGGGCTGGAGCGAGGGGCTGGGCTGCAGCCACGGGCCCGGCACACACAGCAGGGTTTGTCCTAGGGATTCTGGGCAGAACTAGGGTAAAAAAGGAAAAAGAAAGGCTTTTGCATTCCCAGGAGGAAAAGGAGGGAGAGCACGACAGCAAGGACAAGGCTCCATTCAAACCAACCGGCAAACACTGTTTGCTCCTTGTCCTGAAGATGGAGAGGAGGAACTTGGCACATCCCTGGGCAGCCAGAGGAGATTCCCCACCTTGGTTTATGGATGGATCATGGTTGTGTTTTATCACTGGGGTCTCAGGAGCCTGCGGGGAAACGAGCTGGAATTCAGGGTGATTTCCCCCCATCAGTGCTGGGTTGTATGCAGAGGAGAGAGGGAGTGCAGATGGAGAAATCCCGTGCCGGGCTGAAGCCTCTGGAACTCTGTAACCCTTCCCTGTGCCTTTTAGGGCATCTTGTGTGGCTTCCCTCGGTCATGGTGGCCTCTCCAACCCGTTTCATCAGCTGCCAGGTCTGTGGGCAACCTCTCTCTGGTTGGCCACAGATCTGCAAAGCTCAGAGGGAAGGAAGAAACTGCAGAGAACAGCAGCTGGAAAATGTTTTCCCAACTGCCAGAGCTCTGTTAACCCTCTCCATCCATGCTGCTGAGGACTTGGAGGGAAGCAGGATGGGAGCAAAGCTGAACTGAGTGCAGGAAAAGCAAAACCCCGAGGCCAGGACAGAGCAAGATCGGTGCTGGCTCCCGATTTTCATCACAAAGTTATATTGGGGTTTCTGCAGATATTGCAGATTAGTTGGGGTGTGACTGTGTGTGTGATTTCCACCCCTGTCCTTGGAAGTGTGAGCCTCAGCCAGCTCTGTTTGTGCCCTGCTCCAAGGGG
This sequence comes from Chaetops frenatus, assembly GCA_013400775.1. NCBI lineage: Eukaryota > Metazoa > Chordata > Aves > Passeriformes > Picathartidae > Chaetops > Chaetops frenatus. The sequence continues at coordinate 19,526 of VZTR01007163.1, forward strand.
AAGAGCAGCAGGATGGGGGAAACATCATCAGGGATTGTGTCAGTGCACAGCTGGACAGGGTGTTTGATCCAGTCCCTGGAGCAAGGGCTGGAGTTATGCCCTTGTGATGAAGCATCACTTCATCCCTTCTCCCTCAGCAAACAGTTGTCAAGGTGCTTTTTAGTACCAAAGTGCATTTTTGCTGAGAGATCATCCAGGCTGGCAGCTTTGAGGAGACTGTCATCATCTCCTTCCCTACAGGATCTGAGCTGGAGGTAGGGGCAGGATAGCTCTGGATCTGGTGCTAATTTTGCAAGAAAGGGCATGGCCACACTGTCCCTCAGCATGGTGGCACCAGCTTGGAGCTCAGCCCTTTACCTGAGAAGGCTGGGTTTGCTCCTTTCCACCTAAAATCCCGGTGAGGTTTGGGTCAGGGTGAATCCCACACGCTGATTCCAAGGGCACCTTCACTCAGGCACCTTTTCTCCTGCAGGAGCTCCTGGTCCCTGAGCTCCTGTGCTGGATTCATCCCCCTGAACTCCCCATTTCCGCAGGCTTCCCGTAAGGCAGGGGACAGCAGGGACATCAAACCAGCTTCTCTTACGGGAAGGGAGGAAATGCATTTTAATTTGATTCCTGGCCCTCGGAGATCGTGTGTCAGTGGGCCCCAGGGCACAAAAGGGCCCTTGTCCCTCCTCACAGACAGGCCAGGCTCTGTGTGTCTGCAGAGACCCTTTCAAGGCCGTTTTTCTCCTCTCAGCAGATCAGTCCCGTGCAGAAACCAGCTTTGCACAAGCAGGGCTCGAGGCCAGGGGGCAGGACTGTGACCTGGCCACCATCAGCCCAACACTGAACCCATTAAAGACCCCTCATCCTCCCTGACAGCCAACCTAGGCAGAGCCCCTGTGGTGGAGAACGTGCTCCTTTTGGCAAGATTTGGTCACAGGGCCTCCAGGTGTAGTGAGATTTGCCCTGCCAGAAGGAGCTGAGGACCTCTGAAATGAGGGCCAGTCATGAGGATTGCTTGCTGAAATTCCACTTCCTAATCCTTTCTGCCTGGAATTTAGCAGGACCCATTTCTAATGGTGCTCAGCTGAGTGACTTGTCGTGGCTGGTTAAACACAGAATGGAGCATCTTTCCTGTTCTGTGATGCAGGAGACCAAATTTCTGTGTGAACCTGGCAGGAAGGGTGGTCTGGGGCCTTAAACAGGGCTGCTGGAGATCTGAGGTGGACTCCCACATGGGGCCTGGGGTTTGTTCGTGGCTTTAGAGCAGCTGAGTTTTCCTCCTCTGTGCTCTAGATGCAAAATGAGGTTAAATGAAACTCCATTTATCTGCCTGACCATAATTCCTCCATGCCAGGGCCTGCTCAGTTGTGTCAGCAACACCACGAGGCCGTGGTGTCTGTGGTCAGTGATGTGCTGCCCTCTTGAGCTATTGTCTCCATGTCTTTTACAGCCCCTTTGCTTTCCCCCCAGGGTGATGGAGAACCTCACAACTCCTCCATCCTGGACCAGGATCATCAACAGCTCCTTGGACCCAGGGGGCACAGATGACAACCCTTACAAGTGCGTGTTTGATGAGGACTTCAAGTACGTCCTGCTGCCCGTCTCCTACGGCATCGTGTGCGTGGTGGGGCTCTTCCTCAACCTGCTGGCCCTCTACGCCTTCATCTTCAGGATCAAGACCTGGAACGCCTCCACCACCTACATGTTCAACCTGGCCATATCCGACACGCTCTACGTGGTCTCCCTGCCCCTGCTGGTGTACTACTACGCCATGGGGGACAACTGGCCCTTCAGCGTGGGGCTGTGTAAGATCGTCCGCTTCCTCTTCTACACCAACCTCTACTGCAGCATCCTCTTCCTGCTCTGCATCAGCATCCACCGCTTCCTGGGCATCTGCTTCCCGCTGAAGTCGCTGCAGTGGGGCCACGTGCGCCACGCGCGCCGGGTGTCGCTGGCGGTCTGGGCCGTGACCGTGGCCTGCCAGTCCCCCGTGCTCTTCTTCGTCACCACCAGCGTCAAGGGCGACACCATCACCTGCCACGACACCTCCAGCAAGGACCTCTTCGGCCAGTTTGTCATCTACAGCTCGGTGATGCTGGTGCTGCTCTTCTGCATCCCTTTCCTCGTCATCATCGTCTGCTACTGCCTGATGGCCCGGCGGCTGCTGCAGCCCACCCGGGGCATTTCCCGCCTGTCCCGCTCCAAAAAGAAGTCGGTGAAGATGATCATCATCGTCTTGGTGGTCTTCATTGTTTGTTTCCTTCCCTTCCATGTCACTCGTACCTTGTACTACTCCTTCCGGAGCTGGGACCTGAGCTGTCAGACCCTCAATGCCATCAATTTGGCTTACAAGGTGACTCGTCCCCTCGCCAGCACCAACAGCTGCTTGGATCCCATTTTGTATTTCTTAGCGGGGCAGCGATTTATGAAGTTTGCGGGCAACAAAGTGCCAGGGAAGGCTCAGAACGAGGTGGCACTGGGCATCGTGCCCAACAGCCACCTGGGCACCAGCAGTGACACGGACACTCTCTCCAAGGATCTGAAATCCTAGCTCTGCTCCGCAGCAGAAGGGTCTGCCTGGGTGCGAAGGGAGGTCAGGATGCTCTGGGGCCCAGGGCTTTGGGTGGTTGGGGTGCCTGGGTCTGCACCCACTCCAGCGTGGTCTGTGTCAAACGCGCTCCTCTGCTTGTTTTGCTGTATTTCCTTCAGGAAGATGCAGCTGTGTGGTTGCACACACGAACCCTGATCTCTGGCTCTGCGTCCCAGCCCGCCCCTCTGATCAACGCTGAGGTGACCAAACCCGCGGAAAAAATCGTGCCCTGAGTGCCTTGAATCATTTTCCAAAGCAAAAATGCCGTGTGCAAAAGGTGTCCCTAAAGAATTCCATCTGCAGAGCGCCTGGCACAGGGGGGAGCCGGAGTTTGTCTGTGCCTTGGCAAGGCAGGAAAGGCTTTGGGCGGATGAGGAGAGTCAGCTGCAGTTCTGCTGAACAGCTTGATGGAAATGTCAAGGACAAATATCACCCACAGCAGCAAAGGGTCTCCCACAGCTTTGCATCCCTGAAGAAATGCTCTCCCAGCTTCAAGCTGGCAGAGCAGGGATGGCATTCCCAGCTCCTGTGCAAGGGCTGGCTTCCCATTAACCAGGTTGCTGATGGACATTCCATCCCACTGGAGTGCACTGGTAGCAGCCCACTGGAGCTTACTGGTACCATCAAGCAGGCCCCCTGTAGGTTTCTCCAGTGGGGCCAACGTCTTCCAAAAAACCCATTAGTGCTTCCCAACAGCAACAGTCACCCTTTAAAAGCTTTTAGGAACCTACAGCTTCCAGCTGCTGGCTTTAATAATCATCTCCAGCTCATTAAAATTGTAAGGTGAGCTCTTCATGCCTTGTTTTTAACCCCCTTCCTGGTGACTCATGTTCCCAGCCCAGCAGCAAAGACCAGTGTTCATTCCTCGGCTGAGCGCTGCCACGTCCCCGTTGCTGTCCCTCAGAGGTGACAGAAGTTGCCAGCACAAAACACTGAGCTGAGGAGCTGTAAGTGGTGCTGAGCTTAACCCCATTCTGCCTGGATTTGTAAAAAACGTCCACAGAACATTTCACCAGAAGGTGCTCTTGGTGTTGTCCTCTGTAATTGTTGGGTTGGAGAGCCCAGAGCCCAGGTCCATGGTTTCCCTGCTCAGGAGGATGCTGATTCCTCCCCCCAAAAATGAAAATTGCTTGGGCTGCGGCACTGGACAAGTCATATTTTGTAAAAGCTCTGTTTGATGTTGGCTTAGACCTCAGACCACTCCTTAGTTTCTCCTTCTTGTGAAGTGGTTTCGGGGAGACAAAGCCACGTCGCGATGTCACCGGTTGTGTTCAGTCACGGGTGGCTGGGACCATTCAGGGTTAACTGAGAGGTTCCTGTGGTCCCACCCCCAACAGAGGGCTTTTGTGCCAACCAAGGATGTCACAACCACAGGAGACAAAGACAAATGGGACATTTGTAGGGTGGTTCATCCCAGCTTCAAGTGTGTTTAGGATAGGATTGGGTTAAGACCGGGCTTGCACCATGGAAGCACCTTTGTTCCTTTGTTCTTGGGAAGGGAGCTTGGCTTTAGGGTGAGGGTCATGGCACAGTCACTGGGGCGAGACAAATAACTGGGAGAAATGAATTCAGCCAGGGCACTGACCTGGTACAAGCATCACTCCAGGCCAGGCCTTGCCTGGCGTCCCACACTTGCCAAAAAGCAGCGTGGACACCTTACGTGCTCTGAATAATTCAACAAAAGCATGCCCAAAGTTCCCTCCTGAGGTCCTGCTTGGAAATCCCACCTCCCTCTGAGCTGGCTTCAGGCCCCCACCCTGGGCAGCACTGCCAGTGCCATCAGGGGTGCCCCTCTGTGATCCTGGCCCCCAAGTGATCCCACTGGGCGGATGCAGAGTGGTTGGAGAGGTACCAACTGGAAATCTAGCTCTAGACTTTTCTGGTTTTGTTTTTGTTTGTAAATGCACTAACTTATACTAGAGAGAAAAAAAGAAGGGCGAGTTTTATGACAGTGACTGTACATTTTTATTTTTGTAACATGCAAACACCTCAGATTTCTGATAGTAAATCGAGTTTATTTCTACTACGAGCACTTCTCTGCTGTCTCCGCTGGTGTATACAAAGCTGGGTGTTGGGGGTAGAAACTGGGTTGTTGAATGCCATGGACAATTCTAAGCTCCAGGTTCAGCTGTCCACTCTTCTGTGAATCTTGATCTCCATCTAATTCAATGAATTCAATCTCCACTCTTGATTCAAGATTTTCATGGGGCTGATGCCACCAGTTCTGGCAAAACCCAGGTGCAGAGACAGCTCTGTGGTCATGGCAGGGCTTCACAGGGGCCAAAACCCCTTGGAGCATGACAAATTCCACAGCCAGCCTTTTTGGTTGCGTCTCCAAGGTCTTGGTAGCTTCTCCTAGGCTGCTTCTGCTGAAGACTAGAAGAAATTGTTAGATTAAGAAATTAGTTAACAGATCTCCAAATAATTAGTCTCCCATCCCATAGACCTTTTTTTGTTGTTGTTGTTTTTCTGGTTCTCCCAGCCACTCAAGAAGCCACCAAACCAAGATGCTGGAAACCTCTTGTTCTCAGAGGCTCCTCACCTTCCCCTGCAGACACCAGGGGAAGGTTTCCTGAGCCTAACCACAGTCCCCATGAAAAAATACATTTGGTTTCAATTTAGTTTTCATTTGGTTAGCAATTTATCTTGGTCCCCAGCCTGGCTTTTGCTGGGCCTTTCTCTGCCAGTGAAAAAAGGCTCAGGACACACTCAGTTTCATGGAAGTGATTATTCCAAACTGGCCAAGTCACCTTGCAGTCTATTCAGGAATAATCTGGGCAGCTCAGAGAGGAAATTCCAAGGGATATGGATGATCTCTGCAAATATAATTTTATGGAAACCCAGTGCATCCCTGGAAGTGCTCCAGGCCAGGCTGGACAGGGTTGGTGCAAGGGGTGTTAGAATGAGATGATCTTTGAGGTCCTTTCCAACTCAAACCTTCTGTGATTCCATGAGTCTCTGGTTCTATGAACTCCTTCACTTTCATCCTGAAGCTGTTTTCAGATCAGTTTATATCCCAGCAGTGTCTTTATGGGGCAGCCACAGTCACTCATCACCCCACTGTGGGACAGAAGCCCTTCATGGTCCCCTGCACCAGGGCAGAAAGATTTGCTTTGCCTACTCATTTTCAAGAACTTTATAACCCTTAGAGCTGCAAAAGCACAAATCTCAAAAGCATAAAGCTGAAGAAATAGCTGTGAGCCCCAGAATTGCTAAATTAGATATCCCAGGATTCACCCTCTGAAAAGCCCCTCTTGATTTTCAGGCCAGGTTTTGGGGTCTCTCCCTGGGGTCAATGCCCAGGGGCCCAGGGCTGGCACATGAATAGGTTTAGCTTCTGGGATTTACAGCATCATTCCCAAATCTTTACTGCAATGACTCTGCACAGCTCATACCAGCACTGAGTCACCCAAACCCAAGAATGAGAATTGAGGAAGAAAAGCAACCACTGGCAGGGAGCAGAGAGGTTGTGCACAGAAACAAGCAGAAAAAAGCCATCCAGCCACGCCAAGTGGTTACAAACCACTTTTTTCTAAATATCCCTTAGCACAGGCAGCAGGAAGTGAAAGTTAAGAGCACTGGTGGTTTCCTGCCAAGGAAACAAATCCACCACGTGTGCTGGAGGGATGCACAGTTCTGCTGGACCTTCCCAGCATCCCAGTGGAGAGCTTTTCCTTCCTGATCATGCCTTTCTAAGAAGTAGACCCTTAATGGGACAGTGGCAGGCAACGGGCCACGTTGTTACTGTAAACTGTTGGTGCATCCACTTCTTTTTTCCAAGCCATTTTTCTTCTGGTTTTCCTCCTTGGGGCTGGATTTTCCCAAGGAACAAGTCTGTCTGCCCCTCCAAGTCATTTCTGATCTGCTTGGCCAGTTTGATACAGGGACAAAGTCCCCGCGCTGTTGAGCTCCTCTGAATTTCATGGGAAATGGTGACATGAGGGAGAATGAGCCGAAGAAACTGTCACCCAGCAGCTCAAAATTTGTTTTGGACACCAGAGAAACCTCCCCCACGTCCCCCATGCCAGAGCCTGAGGTGGCTTGGGAGAGTGTCCCTCAGACCATGATGTGTGAGGGAAGGTGACAGGCCCAAAGCCACCCAGCAGGCCAAAGTTGTGTTCAAACACAGGGGGGCCATTCCCAAATCCCACAAACCAATGTTTTTGCAGAAATTCCCCAATATGGATGGGCCAAGGCAGCAGTTGCTCAGGGAGAAAGCAAAGCAGTGGGTGTTTGAAATAACACGCCAATCACCCAGCCCTCTGAGGAGTTTATTTGAAGACTTTCACAGCTTCAACACCAATATTTGCAGACTCTGACAAATAAATGCTCAGGAAAACCTGAAAGTTTAAAATACCTTTTATTTTTTAAAGTTATTTCTCCTCAAATACCTGCAGTTTTAAGCCCTGGCTAAGCACCAGCATTGTGGGGTGTGTTTTGGGGAGCAGCTGCATTGTGCACATGTAGGCACACATGCATGTGTTTTATATAAGTGCACAGATGCCCACAGTCCCACTTTTCCATGCTCCAGGATTGGAGAAGGGTTTGAACCCTCCTGCCTACTGCCTGATTTCCCAAGGGCAGAGGAAAGCATTCAGAACAGCAAAAAAAAAAGCCCCAAAACCTGGTTTATACAAGAACAGCAACCCCACCAATCCTCCCGGCCAGCTGAAAGCTTCCTGGCTGTGGCTCCTCACTCACGAGATGAGCTGCAAGGTCTCAGCTTGGTGCTGGAGGCTCCCACTTTTGCAGCACCCCAAAACCCCCATCCTGACTGGGTGGGTTTTGCAGCCCCTTTTGAGGCTGCTGGTAAGAGAGCAAGAGATTCTCCCACCAGATCCTTCTCCTGATTCTCCCACCAGATCCTTCTCCTCTGCTTTTGCCACTCACTGTGGAAAGGTACCGTGTCCCAACCCCATTCCCAGCCCCACTTAAATCCTGGGGGAGCCTCGAGCTGCCCTCAAACTTCCAAACTCCCACCTTTAAGCTTGGAAAGAAAGGGGTTTTCAGCTGAGATCTCAGCTAGCAGGGGACCTTGGGAGATGGTGGAAGGTACATGGCAGATCCTGGGCCCAGCAGTGCAAAACCCATCCTGGGCTGATTTTTAATGGAGAAACAGCTGAATAGGCTGAAGCTGCTGCAGCAGAGTCCTCTGCTGGTGCCAAGGGGATGTGCCAGCATCGGGGTCCTTGTCCCTAGGCAGAGATTGTGGCACTCAAGGCAGGGTCCTGGTTTTCATCCATGGGACTTCCCAGGGTATGGGGAAGTTTCCTGTTTGCTTTGAAGTTTCCCTTGTGTGGTTTCTCCCTCTGTGATCTGTGGTTTTAATGACAGGGGAAGAGCCTGGCCACCATCAGCTCACCATCCAGTGTCCCACCTGCTGTTCCTGCTCCATCCCTCCCCCTGGGGAAAGTCTTGATGCTCGTTTAACATCCTGCCATTCTTTTTCCCAGCTGGGGCAAGCGGGTTGGAAGCTGGCTGGACACCTTTAGGAAAGGATGGATGTGTATGGATGGGGGTGGAGGCCACTTGGCACCCACGATGGGAAGGACCTTGGTACGTGCCCTTCACCGTGGGGCTTCCCCACCATCACTGCCTTTGGAAACCAGTTTATTTCAGGTGTCCCTGGTCAGTCACTCCTCTGGGCCCTGAAACTCCCTGCAAACCTCCTCTGCTGAGAACCAAGAGGATGGGATGTCTTTCCTACCCTTCTCCAGGTCAGCAGCTCCACCCCCCTGAGCCGGATGCGGTCCTTCCCCTGCTCCTGCTCCGTGACTTGGGAGCATTTTGCAGCCTGGCAGCAGGGCAAGGCACCACGTGGGTGCCAGCACAGCCTGTTTGCAAATAGGGTGCGGGTTCAACGCTCCTCGTGGCCTGTGGAACGAGTCCATCTGGTCCCAAATGAGCCCCAGAGCCTCGGGCTGGGATTGCAAAGCTGGTTGGGAACTCGTGTGGGGTGTCCTTGGTGTCCTCCTGTCACTGCAGCCTGCAGGGCCAAGCAGAAGGGCTGCAAGAAGGGGAAGGTGCTCAGGGGATCGATCCAGCCTCTGCTGGTCCTCCTTGGGCAAAGGAGTGGAGACAGCCCAGCTGGGAGTTGCTGAAGGACCCAAATTGTCCCTAAATAGCTTCTGCAGCCCTGTGCTGGGCAAGGTGCCGATACCCCGATGTCTCACCCTCCTGCATCCTCCGAGGATGAGCTCACAGGGCTGCTGGGACCTAAAAATACCCCACTGGGGGCAGTGGGTGGGTGGGCATCGCTGTCACTGTGCCACCACCTACGTCAGCATTCCCAAGGCCGTGCTCCCAAGCCCATCTCCTCCCGTGCCAGCCCCGAGCCCCTCTGGCACACGGCGGCTGTGCCACGGCATCCGAGGAACCACGGGGGGAAATTGCCAAGGAAGTTCTCCAAATCCCTGGAGCAGCTCCCCAGCCCGTGCCTCCCCATCTGCTCCTCCTCAGGCAGATGGGCTCGGGGACCCCTCTGTGGTCAGTTCCTGGGGTGATGCACCGGGTGTGGGGAGCACCAGCAGTGCTGAGGGGGTGGAATTTTGGGGGCTGAGCAGCGTGAGGATGATGCCTCGAGCCAGGGCTGTGGGCAGCAGTGAGTGCCCATGTCCCAGGATGCCAATTCCATGTGGTGACTAATAGCCCACTGTCCTGACCCTCATCCAGACTTTCTGAGGTCATTTCCTCGAAATCCATCATCCCTTCCCAGGCAATGCTTCCCAGATGTTGTACCCATCAGTTTCTGGCTGCTGATGTGAGGCAGCACGAAGCCTGGAGCAAAAGCAGCACATTCCAAAAAAACCCCTTGAAGCATAGAAATCCCCCTCGTCAAAAAACATCTCCATTTTTTTGTCCCAGCTATGGTAACTTTTCGAGCATCCCCAGAACACAGCTGGGTTGAAACGTGCTGCCAGTTTGGATCTGTAGCAGCTGCTCTTCCTCCTGGTTGCCCGTAGATGGAGGAAGAGCACTGCCCCCCTCCAGGTTCCTCCTTCAGCCGCCTGCTTGGTGAGGGCACGTGGTGTTTTGGGGGGCCTCCTCCCCCCTGCTTTGGCCCCTCAGATGCTTGGTTTGGGTGATTAAAGCCTGTCCTGGGCTATGACCTGCACAAGACCCCAATATGAACCCACAATTTAAAGGTGGGCCCTCCAGGACACCCATGGACCCTCTTGAGACACTCAAGGTGCCCAGGTATGGGCATCCCCCAAAAAAAAAAAAGAGCTGCTTTGGAGGAGTCAGGGTCCAAACCGTGCCAGTGGTGGTGCAATGATTAATCTGGACATTCCCAGCCCAGGGCTGTGGATCCAGCTGGTGACATCCAAGGAGGGTGAATCATTCCAGGTGAGCTCCACACAAAGATTCACCACCAAGGTGTTGCTCTGCTGCTCAGAGACTGAGGCTAGTTGAGGGTGGAGATATTTTGGGAGGGAATAGAGAAGATGGGGATGGAAGTGCCCAAGGCCAGGTTGAATGAATCTTGGAGCAACTTGGGATGGTGGAACTGGTTGATCTTTAAGGTCCCTTCCCACCCAAATCATTCTTAGATTTCTATAAATAGCTCAAATCCCAGAAAAACATCATAATTTTGGGAGAGAGAATTATTCCCCTTCCTACTTTTCTGATGCGAAGCACTTGACTTTTCATTTCAAAAAGACATTTTTCATTTAAAAAAAACCACAAAAAACTCCCCCAAAAAACCCCAAACAAAAAACCTCCACTCATTTATTTCACCCAAATGGGCAAGAGTTAAAAGAAATCCACAGAAACTACTCAGTTTGACCTCCCTTTGACCGGAATCATGTTTTCCTCCCAAATTTTGGTTCAACCACCCAGTCACAAAATGCCTCCTGCCCCAGCCTTGCCCAGAGGCCGGCTTTGTGGGTTTTGTCCGGTTCCAAGTTAATGGGATTATTGTGAAACTGGTACCCTTGACGTCTGAGACCCTGTGTGGGAGGAGGATCAGTTGGAAGACTGTAAGAAACCCGATTTAGTAGGGAAAAAAGCCAGAGAAAGACTCAGAGCCCTCGTTACCCTGCAGATAAAGCACTAAAGCAGGGAGGGATAAAAAACAATTCTTTTCCAGTAAGAGCAAATGTTTGCCCTGCATGATACCAACTGACCCCAGGTAATCTCAGGTTTAATGACATGGTTTAGTACCACTGAAAAGGGCCTCTTTTGTGTTTCTCAGGCTGTCATTCAGTGATGTCCCCACTGGGGAATTTCCTACAGATATCTGGAGATATCCTGGTAACAGCAGTGACACTTCTTAAATGTCTTGTGAAACCTGTTTTATATATACATCTATATAAAAACACATATTTATGTATTTTGAGATATGTTGTGCATTTTTTTTCATACATATTTGCATAAGCCCCAGTGGCCCATTGCTGGCAGAGGCCACTGGGAAAGGGACAGGAATTAGCAATGTGATACCTGCTCTGAATCACACCCTGCTTTTGTGGCTGCAGGATTTTGTGAGAAAGAGGTGGGGTAAATTAGATAATCCTCAGAAAATTTCTCTGCTTTGGAAACGTTCCCGCTTTTATAACCTCCACACGCCACACTACCTCCTCCAGGTGGGTGCTGGAATCCTGGGGGCTGGAACCCCCCTCTTCCATCCAGGAGATCTTGGATCTTGGTCCTGGCTCCTGGACAGGTCTTTTGGAACCATGAGGAGCTGAATCAGTGTTTGAGGTTTCCATTCTCCCTGTGGAACAGCAGGGCAAGGACAGCTCGCAGGAGATGCTGCTGCCACCTCCTCAGCACTGTGCAATTCAGCACAATTAATTTTATCCACCACCACCACCACCACAAAGCTCCGCAGCTCTGCACTGTGGGCTCTGCTTCCTGTTAACTCCTTTTACAGCTTTCAAGGAGCTGTTCCTCAAAATCTTCCACACACTCGAGTGGGTTTTCGCATTCAACTTGCCACGTCCATCACCTCTTCCATTGCCTCCCCCTTGGGACATGGCATGGACCTTCAGCAGGAGGTTTTTCTTTCCTCTGATGGCATTTTCCAGCCTGCTGTTTGGACCTGGCTACCCTGGGCCTTTTTGAATCAGTGCTTTGCATTTGCATCCTCAGCCCACTTCCACTCCCTCTGCAAACATTTCATCCTGTTCAACTGCTTAATTCTCAGGAGCTTCCTCATTTCTCTGCCATTTCCCTTCTTGCAGTCAAACACTGATGTACCAGGAAATTTTTTCCCATTGAAAAGACTTCACAGCAATACTGCACCTTCTCTGCTAAATCCAAACACCTTTCTAACCATGGCCAGGCAGGGGTTTAGCCTGGGCCAAATCAAACCCATCAAGATAATGCCCAGGGATGGTCAACTCTATGGGTTGGCCATGAATTTGTCCTCTCCAAGGATGGAGTGCTCATTCATGGCTAAATCAGGAGGGATTCCAGGATCTGAGAGCTTTAAAGGCTTTCCAGAAGTCGAAGTGCTGTGGACTTCTACAAAAAATTTTCCAGAGAATCTGGCAGCAGAAGCATCCCTTGGATGGTCTCAGTAAAAGAGAGGAAAGTAAATTCTCTCAAATATTGCTGTAGAAAATTACTTTTTCTGGTGTTTCATGCTCTAGGCCAGGTTCCAGGATCTCACCCCCAGGGCAAGGCTGGTGGAGGTGGTGAGAGCCTGGCTGAACTGGGCATGCTGGGGAACCCTCCCTGGCACACACAGCGTTCTGGGACAGGCAGAGCGAGTGGGAACCAAAGGGTGCTTCAGTCAGGGACACAGCTGCTGTGGACATTTCTGCTCTGGGACTTGTGGGTCTTGCCAGTGTGGTCACCTCCAGGTGCCCCTGGACCACTGTCCTCCAGGGACAGCCTCTCTGGACCTCTGCTCTGGCCAGCAGACTCAGGGACACTCCAGACATGTAGCCTCAGTCTGATGAGCCCAAGAGGAATATTTGTGCTGGCTGTGGGCCAGGACACTTTAACTTCCCAGCCCGAGCCCTGGAGAGTCACTGGTCAGTGCTGTGGCACAACAAATGCCTTGTCCTGGCTCTGCCACTGTCACTGAAGCATCAGCTCTTCTTTCCCAGCTCCTTGGGATTTCTGATCCATATTTCATCATCATTCCTGCACTTCTCTGGCGTGGTGTCACAAGTGCAAACACCTTGAAGTGCCCCCAGCAGTGCCACTGGCTGTGGTGAGAAACGTGGCTGGTGTCAGCCATTAATTCCTGATTAAAGGAACCCATTAAAACCAGCAGGGAAGAAGACTTGGTGTCCTAGGAAACATCACGAAGAGGAGCTGAGTTCACTGTCCAGGCTCTGGCTCAAATGCTGGTGCTGGTGGTTTGCCCCAGTTATTATTTCCCTTCCAGCCTCTCTTCTCCTCTGCATTTTCCCCTCTCTTTCATCCAAGTCCAGGGCCAGGAGAGCTCTGTAGAAGGAACCCTCATGGGGCAGTGTGAAAGGACAAATATTTGGCTTTTTGTGCTGTTTGTGTGCAGTATTTCTGGGGCATTGGTATTTCCCTGGTGCTCCCACTGTGGCTGCTCGTGGGAGGTCACTGTAATTCAGAGGTAGGCAGCAAACAGCTCTGCATAATCCCAAGCCTTGTCCCCAAATATTCAGAAATCGCTGGTTTGTGGCATTAAGGACTTGCATTGTCCTTTGAAAATGAATTTTAGAGTTGGGTGAAGGGATAAATGAAGAAAGATCCTTTCCTGAGAGTGAAGGAAAGAGAATCAGGCAAATCCTCAGGGATGCTCAGTGCACACCAACCTGGATGCAAAGAACAACGTGGGAATCAAAAAAGATGGATTGGGAGGGAGGGAGGGAGGAGGAGAGAAAAGTTTACAGCATATTGTAGAGTCAGAAAACCATTAAGGTTGGAAAAGAACTTGAAGATCTTCAAGTCCAACCATTAATGTTGGACAAGCAGGACATGGAGCAGCTAAACTTCCTCCAAGGCCAAGGGAAGGGAAATACCCAGTGCCAGGGGGATTCCCCAAGGGAAACAACCCTGAGCCTGGTATTGCATCCAGCCAGGACACCACAGAGAGCTGCAGAAGGAGCCAGAACCTGGATCAAGGTGCTGGTGGATGCTCAGTTATGGTTTTTTACAGCTGTGATTTGTAACCCCGGGGATGCAAAGGGCAGCAAGAGCAGGGGAATCCAGCTGGAACATCCATGATTTTGGACCGAGTCCCAGAGGGGCAGGGTTTGCCCATGCCCCCGGGGCTGGCAGAGCGTGTCCCTGTCCTATCTCTGGTGCAGTCCAGGCTGGCTTGGCCCTGGATGCAGCTCCATGGAGCTGAAACAATTCCATGCTCTGCAGCTCAGCCAATGGCTGCTCTTATCTCAGCCCAGCTCCCTGCATCTGCACCAGCCCTTATCTCCCCCCAGACACTCTCCCTGTGCCTGTAAACTGGGAGAAATTTTAAACTGGCAGCACTTTCACACTGGGAGCACCTCCCTCCCCTGCCAGCTGGGTTTGCAGGCTGGGTGAGCATGGAGGGGCAATTTGGGGCAGTAAATACATGGTTTGTACCCATTTTGCCCCTCTTTTTTTTTACCACTTCTCTCGACATTTTCCATTCCCAAAGCAGGAGGCTGGATGCACTGGGAGGGATGTTGGGAGTGTGCTGGGAGGCCCTGCTGGAAGAGAGGGACCTCCAGCCACCCATAATGAGAGACACAGTGACCCTGTGCCCTTATCTACAGTGGGTGAAACGTTCACAGGCTGGAGCCAGAGAACGGGATTGTTTGGGCTCAGGGAGGAGCTGATTAGAGCTGCTGAAGGCCCTCAGAAAGCTGATTTAGCTGCAGGACAAGTATGAGGAGTTGGAGCAGAGGGACATCACTGAGGATGATGAGCAGCTTCCAGGAAAACGTTGAGCTCCAGCCCTTTGATTCTCCCTCTGGAGCAACTTTCCCTGCCCCACTCCCTTCTTCACTCCACGTCCACGGGCAGTGAGCTGTGAGATGATTTATGGCACAGGAGGAAGAAAACAGGACAGAAAATTAGATACAATAAGTTTTTTTTACAATAAAAGTTATAAAACACTGGCACAGGATTCCCAGAGATGGTGGATGCCCCATCCCTNATGATGAGCAGCTTCCAGGAAAACGTTGAGCTCCAGCCCTTTGATTCTCCCTCTGGAGCAACTTTCCCTGCCCCACTCCCTTCTTCACTCCACGTCCACGGGCAGTGAGCTGTGAGATGATTTATGGCACAGGAGGAAGAAAACAGGACAGAAAATTAGATACAATAAGTTTTTTTTACAATAAAAGTTATAAAACACTGGCACAGGATTCCCAGAGATGGTGGATGCCCCATCCCTGGAAACACTCAAGGTCAGGTTGGATGGGGCTTTGATCAACCCGATCTGGGTTTGGACTTTGGCTCCTTCCAACCCAAACTGTCCTGTGATTTTATGAAAGTAGGTGGCTCTTCATGCCACAGATCCTTCTCCAACCTTCCAGTTTCTCACCAGCCCAATATTTCATTTGCTTTTTCCCCAAACCAGATGTGACCGTGGCTCTTTGTGCATGGGAGTGTGAGAGGGGCAGGTGCTTCCCAGTGCTTCTCCTCTCCAGAGGAGCTTGTGCTGCCTTTCCAAATAATTTGGAAGGGGCTGCATCTCCAAGGAGAGCAGGTGGAGCAGCCACCATGCCCAGATGTTTGTCCTGGACCAGCCCTCTCCCTCAGCTCACCCCTGCCTGATGTGCTGTGAACATCTGGACCTTGGCACCTGCTTCAGAGGGCACAAGTTCATCCACCGCAGCCAGAGCCCTTGTCTCTGATCTAATGACAAAAACGTGGTGCTCATCCTTCCTCAGAACATCTGGAGGATGTCTGGGATTTAATGGGGAGGGAGGAGGAGGAGGAGGANCTCCCCTGCCAGCTGGGTTTGCAGGCTGGGTGAGCATGGAGGGGCAATTTGGGGCAGTAAATACATGGTTTGTACCCATTTTGCCCCTCTTTTTTTTTACCACTTCTCTCGACATTTTCCATTCCCAAAGCAGGAGGCTGGATGCACTGGGAGGGATGTTGGGAGTGTGCTGGGAGGCCCTGCTGGAAGAGAGGGACCTCCAGCCACCCATAATGAGAGACACAGTGACCCTGTGCCCTTATCTACAGTGGGTGAAACGTTCACAGGCTGAAGCCAGAGAACGGGATTGTTTGGGCTCAGGGAGGAGCTGATTAGAGCTGCTGAAGGCCCTCAGAAAGCTGATTTAGCTGCAGGACAAGTATGAGGAGTTGGAGCAGAGGGACATCACTGAGGATGATGAGCAGCTTCCAGGAAAACGTTGAGCTCCAGCCCTTTGATTCTCCCTCTGGAGCAACTTTCCCTGCCCCACTCCCTTCTTCACTCCACGTCCACGGGCAGTGAGCTGTGAGATGATTTATGGCACAGGAGGAAGAAAACAGGACAGAAAATTAGATTCAATAAGTTTTTTTTACAATAAAAGTGATAAAACACTGGCACGGGATTCCCAGAGATGTTGGATGCCCCATCCCTGGAAACACTCAAGGTCAGGTTGGATGGGGCTTTGATCAACCCGATCTGGGTTTGGACTTTGGCTCCTTCCAACCCAAACTGTCCTGTGATTTTATGAAAGTAGGTGGCTCTTCGTGCCACAGATCCTTCTCCAACCTTCCAGTTTCTCACCAGCCCAATATTTCATTTGCTTTTTCCCCAAACCAGATGTGACCGTGGCTCTTTGTGCATGGGAGTGTGAGAGGGGCAGGTGCTTCCCAGTGCTTCTCCTCTCCAGAGGAGCTTGTGCTGCCTTTCCAAATAATTTGGAAGGGGCTGCATCTCCAAGGAGAGCAGGTGGAGCAGCCACCATGCCCAGATGTTTGTCCTGGACCAGCCCTCTCCCTCAGCTCACCCCTGCCTGATGTGCTGTGAACATCTGGACCTTGGCACCTGCTTCAGAGGGCACAAGTTCATCCACCGCAGCCAGAGCCCTTGTCTCTGATCTAATGACAAAAACGTGGTGCTCATCCTTCCTCAGAACATCTGGAGGATGTCTGGGATTTAATGGGGAGGGAGGAGGAGGAGGAGGAGGAGGAGGAGGAGGAGGATGAGCTCACTGTGTCCTTGCAGGGCCACTGCATGAGTCAAGGCAGGGGACTGCACTCCTGATGTGCACTGTGGTGTGTGGGGGAAAGCTTCACGAAAAGGCTTGGAAAGGGCTGGAATCAGCAGCCCCTGCACCGTGCAGAAGTGTGGGTCAGACACATCCTCATCACACCCAGCTGTGCCTCCAAGGACTTCCCTGGTCACCCCCCAGGCACGGGAGAGACTCCCCGCTCCCCACACAAGCAGACAGGGGTTATTTCCTAAGGGTATCCTCTCCTTCCTTCCCTTCCAGAGTGCCTGAGGCTGGCAGGGGCCTCTGGAGACCATCCAGTCCAGTGCTCAAGCAGGGGGACTGGACTGGGTTGCCCAGGGCCACATCAAGATGCATTTTGAGCATCTCCACAACCTCAGCTGACCACCCTCACAGTAGCAAAATCATTTTTAATATCTAAACATGATTTCTCACATTTCAGTTGGGGTCCATCACCTGGACATCACTGAAAAGGTTCTGGCTCCATTTTCTTAATCTCACCTTGTGCAAAATCCATTGCCTTTGGATTTTAGCCTTGCAAACAGGCACAGAGACAATCCCCCTGCTTGGTGCATCAGAGCAAAGGATCTGCTTGAGCCAGGACCTTGGGGAGGTCTCGGCCTCTCCCTGTCCTCCAGCCAGGACCCCTGAGAGGGCTGTGGGCAGGCTGGGAGGGATGAAAGGGATGTGGCTCCCCGTTGTCCTTGTATGGGGATTTGGATGGAAGCAAACGTGTAAGAAGGCGGCCAAAAGGAAATACTCAGCGTGACATGTCAAAGCAGATTTTAATAAATGTTTACAAACCTCCCAGCAGCCAGGAGGGGGAATAGAGAGGGAAATCACTATAGGAAAGGACAGGTTTACTATTTAAAACTTCTTTGATCCATTCCTACCCAAAAAGAACAATTAACTCTTACTCATTTTCCTCAGAAATAGAGACCTCTGGGAGTTTGCAGGACAGGGCTTCCTCATCCCGTGCAGGAGCAGGCGAGCCCTGTGCTGTGTGGAAGAGGGACCCTCCCAAATCCTGGATGAGGTCACTGTGGGACCCTCAGGGACAAGATTGATCTTCCCAGTGGCATCTTTCCATGGATTGTTCTGCTGGCTGCACTGGGTGAGGAGCAGAGTTCCTGAGCACCAGAGCTGGGGAGGGGAGACGTTTTTCACCTGCCCCAGCTGAATTTAGTGAGGGGACCCATCCAGTGCCTTCTCCAGGACCATGTGGATTTGCAGAGTGAACAATTCCCAAGGCTCTGCCGAGGCCTCTGCTTTTGTGCTTGCCTTGGCACGGGGCCCTGGCGTGAGTCACGAGCAACTTGCTTTTTCTGTTTAATGTCCCCATTCCGGCTCTGCCGACTCGCTCAGAGGGAAGTTAATTCATAAACCCAATCAATATTAACTGCCCGAGGAGGAGGAGGAGGAGGAAGAGAAGGAGAAACCAGACCTTTTGCCACCACCACCACCACACCAGTGACCTGTTTAACGTTGCCTGCTGCTGTGGATGTGTCTTCCTCAGTGGTCCTAGGATGATGATGTGACAATCTGGGACAATGTGACAATCACAGCATCTACGTGACAGACCTAGAAGCAATGTGGACGTGGTTGCTCTCTCCAGGCCCTGCATGCCAACAAAGAATTCCCAGGAATGTAAGGGAGGAACACAAGCCCCTGGACACCTCTGCTTGGAGGATGCCCAGAGGAGCCAGCACACAGGTCCCCAGCCCCTGGGGAGTGACGTGGGGACGTCTCTGACACCTGGGAGCTCTGCCACGTTAGTGCCTGGCAAGGGATGAGCAGGGAGAGGTGGGAGAGGGAGGAGAGCCAGTGGAGGAACACATCCAGGAGCTGGCAGAGTGGCAGCCAAGCCCTTGAGCTGCGCTGGTTGTTTGCAGACTCGGAGCCTTGTGCACACAGGAGCACTGCACGGGCAAGTGCTGTCCTTGGATGTTCTCAGTCTGGGAATGGCCGAACCAGAGCACTGCTGTGTTGGCTCGTGGGCCACGTGCTACCTCTAAAATCCCAGAGATCAGGGCATTTGGACACTCAGCCAGGAGGAGATGGGGTGCAGCTCAGCCCTGACTCTGGAACTGAGCAGAGAGGCACGTCCAGGTGTGCCAGGCCGAGAGGAGACCACAAGGCCCGTCATGTTGAGGTCCTGCTTAGCCAAGGGTTGTTTGCACCTGCTCTCATCCTGGGGGAGAAAACCAGCATTTCCTCTCGTGGCTGGGTTAAAAACCAGATATCCAAGTGCCTGGAAAACAGAGATTTGATGATTTGCTTAATTACAGCCGCCTGGTCTCAGCCCATCTTGGCCTCTGGATGGCAAGGGTTGGCAGAAGTCACACTCAGAGCCGTGTGCCAGGGACAGAGCCCACCACAGCACATTCCAGAGATCTTCCCAGGGCTCCTTCTCCAGCCATCCTGCTGAGGTGAGCCCAAGTTTGCACCAAAGATGCCCAAGCCCAGCAGCTGTTCCTGAGGGGAACAGAGCACCTTCACCTCCCCCTCCAACAGGGATTCGGAGCAGGGCACAGTCACGTCCCTGCACAGGAGATTCCCTTGAGCCTTCCTGGAAACCAAACCAATTTCTTGCCCACCATTCCCGTTATTTTTCTGGTTTTATTTTAATCTCCTCTCTGTTATTGTTCGGTTTTCCTTTGAGCAAATTTCTCTGAGTATCCAGGAATAGAAGACACATCAGATAATAGCGGGAAGGAAGTGAGAATGCCTAGGATTACTGGATATATTAAATCAAACCCATTTCATCATTTTTCTCTGTTTAGGCCAGATTTGTCTGGGTATTTATCCCTTAAGTTGGAGGAGTCACCATCCTGCTGAGATGAGGACTCTTGGTTTGATGTGCATGGAGAGAGAGTGACCCAGGCACCGGCAGCTCCCGGCCCGAATGAAGGGATTTAAAAATAATAACTTGGAATGGAAAAGAAGAGAATAGAACCTTGTTTGCGGGAAAACGATTTAAAAAACAAATTAAAGAGGCTGAAGCCCTGCAAAAAGGTGCTGTGAGTGAGGTCACCCGCTGCTCCTGAGCCTGCCAGCACACGCAAGCTCCAGGGCAACGAGCTGATCTTGTTTCCCATCGGATTCCCCTCCTCCCTCCCTGCCGAGGTGCAGAACTCAGCCACTGCCTCGGTTTTGCAACACATCCCCGACGGGATGGACCTGCTGGAACATTTTTGGCTGGGGCAGGTCCCAGGTGTCCCGGATGGCACAGGATGGGCGGGCTGAGGGGAGGAGGGCCCTGCCTGCTGCTCCAGGAGGTTTCACCTGTGGCAGATGTGGGATACAGCCTTCCAACCCTCTGTTTGAGGGTTTTGTAGCTGTTACCCAGAAGCTGAAAGCTGGGCGTTTTGTGCAACTGGGGAAACTGAGGCACGGACTGGGGTGATCGCAGGAGCTCCCTGGTCCACCCTGTCACTCCCAGCAGTGAGAGGCACAGACCTCCTTACTCAGGATGATCTTACAACCCCCCAAAGATGCACTTGACATCCATATCAGCATCTTCTGATCTTCCACAAGCATCTCCTGGCCACGGTCCTGTGCTGGACAGGCGCCCAAATGCCACCCACCCAAACCCCCAGGCACGTGCAAGCCACCACATCAGAAGAGAAACTCCAGCAGCCGTGCCTGGCTTTGCCCAAAGGCAGACAATTGATGGCCAGGACCCCCCAGGAGTGTATTTTCCTTGTTATGGTTTCCCCCCGGGTGTTTGGACGAAGTGTCTGGGCACTGGCTCTGCTCTGAGCTTTGTTTAGAAGGTGCTGCCAAGGTAATGCTGCTCCCAGCACCGCTGCACCAGCAGCACATCCCTGCAAAACTGACTCCTGGAAGCTGTTCCTGTCCCCTTCCTCATCCTGGGCACCCAGCTGGCCCCAGGCCCCTGACTCCTGCTCCTAATGCTGCCCATAACCAAGCAAACCCTACAGCAAGGCCTGAGTGGCTTTGCTGGAGCCTTGAGCCCTCCTCTGCTTGCACAGAAGCAGAGCCAAGGGGTTCTCTGGTCGATTAGGTGGGGAAAGAAATGGGAATAATCATGGAGGACATGGAATTGTCCCTCTGTGGGGCTGCTCCTGGTAAAATCTCCAACAAGTGGTGGTTCAGTCATCCCCCAGCAAGCAGAGCAGAAAAAATCTCTTATCCCTAAATCAAGGGGTATTGTTATCTGGGATACCTCTAAAATCTTCCTATAAAATGTTACCATCACGTTTGGTTTAGCTGAGTACAAACCTCAAGCACTGGTGGAGTTTATTTTTGCCCACCTGTGGATGACGGAAAACTGTGACTCAATTTTGTTTTTGTAATTCTGCTCTTCTACAGAAAAAGGGGGAAAAAAAGAAAACAAAAGAAAGCATTTTCCTCGTAAGAAAGAGACCAATTCTTGGAATTAAAAAAAATAAATCACTTGGGACATGCCTTCCCCTTTCATCTTCTTCAAGGGCACAGCATGATCTGAGAAGCAGAATTGAAAGGGAGAAGTAAAGACATATGAGTAGCTCTCACAGAAGACATCAGCAGTGATGCCAGACGTGAAACAGCTTTTTTTTTTTTTGCCCAAAATAAATGTCCAGTTTGGTTTCCTCTGCAGTGGAAGGAACAGGGAAGTGTGTTTTAAATATTTGCTGTGGTGGCTGGATGTGATGGACCCACCTGCAGGAAAAAGAGAACCAGCCCAAGAGTGGAGCAGATCCCTGTGTGCTCCTGGAAAGAAAATGATCCATGCTCTGAGTCTGAATTCCTGGAAGGCTTTCATCCCTCTGGGAGATGCCTCATGCCTTGAAGTTGTTCTGGGTTCTCAGGAATCCCCAAGGTCCCATCCTTACAGCCCTTGGCAAGGGGATGGGCAAATTGAGTCAATAGCGCTGCATTAAATGGTATTGAGGAAATAACTTCAATTGACCTGAAAAATGACTTAAGAAAATACTCAGAATTCCCATTACAGAAATGCACGGTGTCATTGCACAGATAAAAAATTGCACATCCTTCCAGATGGGGGATTTGATCCATTGCTCAGAAGTCCCATGGAAAATTCCTTACTGCTCCCAGAAATGAGCACAGGGCTCCCAGGGAGGCAACAAGAAGCGGCACCGAGTAGTTTTTAATGTAAAGCATTAAATTTGTGTTGCACAAAATTCCTGGTGAAAATCATCTATCTCATCCTTGTGCTGTTTCCACCCACCCATAAGGTCCAAGTGCTGGGTGCCCACATGGTGGCAAATTGGGACAACTGTGTTTGGCCCTTGTTTATGGGGATGGACCATGATCATGGAGCTCCCCAGGCTGACTCGGAGATGCTGGATTTCAACCTTAAAATGCCTATTTTCCCCCTTGGCAGCATGGTCTCTCTGGGATGGTGGTACCCCAAAGGCAGGCATCTCCACCAACATTTCCACACTTGATCCCTTGCTGCAATTGGGATCAATCCCTTCCCAAAGAAGGCTCTCCAGCTGCAGAACTACCTCAGGCCCAACAGCCAAAGCAAACAAACTGATGAGGAAACAGCAATGAGCTGAGGGAAGTTGTTTTAAATCTTTCCTGGAATGGGAAATCCCAAAGGCACCTCCAGGCCCCGTGTGCTTTGAACTCCCTTTTTTTCCTTGTGGATGCGGTCTGGAAGGTGGAGCTGGTGATCCAAAGGGATGTGGGTGCTCCACCATCAGCCCCAGGCAGCATGGACAGGTCCTGCAGGTCCCCACAGGGATCTGAGCCTGTTTTTGGATACCCTTTTGTCTCCCAGGATGGGAAGAGCCACAGAGAGGTGAAAACCCAAAAGGGTTTTCAGGATGGAGTGCAAGGAGCCAAAGGAAGGATGGTGGAGGTGTTTGATTTCCACTCAACCATGAAAAGTTTGGAGATGTCCCCATTCCTGACCCCAACTCTGTCCTCAAAGAGAGAAAGTTGGCTACAAATTGTGAAGGTCCAAATCATGAAGGACCCCTCACGGCAGCAGAGGGTGACCAGTTTCTCCACCTCAGAAGTCCAGCAGTGAGATGACTTGAGCTGTGACTTCACCCCAGCTGGCTGCCCTGCTCTGACTCTGGTGGGCTCTGGTTGCAGCAAGAAGGTGCAGGGCTCCATCAGAGTAGACCTCAGGAGATGAGATTTTCTCCACCAAACACCTTCTCTGCTAAAAATCCAGGGGCTCAACCATGCTGGGATAGCAAATGTCCATGGGGGAGCCCAGGGTGACCATAACCTCTGTGCTGGCTTAAAAGGAGAAAGCTGCCATCAAATGTGACCTCCTCGTGAGCAAGCTCAACCAGATCCACCACCCTGGCAGGCTGGAGTTGTCAGGACATGAGAGATTAACTGCATTTCCGTTATAAATAGCTTTTAGATGTAATGAAATTCTTCATGCAAGACGTCTCCGGCCTGGTCAGACACGGCGGAGCCCGAGGCAGAAGGGACCCAGGCTGATCCCTGCACGTCTGTGCTGGGGGAAAACCTGAGAGCCCTGAGGAATCTCCCCATGGGGACATCCAGGGCCTGCTGGTGGGGACATCCCAGCCCCGAGGCTCTCACAAAGCTTCAGCATTTGAAAAATGCTGCTTTTCACCTCCGAGGGGTTTTGCAGCGGCTGGAGGAGCAGGGTCCCAGTTCCAAACTGCCTCCCTGGCCTTGAACCACAGCTGCTCCTGTCTGCATCCAACCATTCTGGGATCTGCTGGCAGCTGCAAGCCTGGATCTCTCTGGGAAGGGGGAATTACCCCTGGGAACAGCAGCAGCAAAGGTCACCTGCACTCAGGAGCTAATGCAGTTACTGGCAACATCCAGCCGGAGGAACAGAACCCAGGGGCTCGGAAACTCAAACCCAGCCACCGTGCCAGGCCTTCTTGCCAAGGATTAATTCACTCGGTCAGACACCAAGAGGAACCCAGGCTAGTCCCTTTCCCCACTTATTTTCCCCAATGATCCTTTTGTATGAATGAAAAGAGGTTTAAAAACAATACTTTGCTTGAAATCTCTCTTTTATTTTTTTAGCCCCGGCTACTGCCTCCAAATGTGCCTCTCCTATCCCTGCTCAGCCCCCAAAATGTCATTTTTGGGGGATTCCCGTTTACTCCAGGTGCTCTAGGGCTGGGCTCGTGGCTCGGTGGAGGCGTTTGGATCTGGCAGGCGGCCAGGAGCCACTATTATATTTTGTTTTTTAACACTCCCACCGCTATTTACAGTGTCCCCACAGCTGCTCACCTTGGGGACCTGCAAGGACACCCGCCGTGCCAGGAAGGAGGAGGACACCAGCCTTCCCCACAGGCAGAGGCAGCACTGGAGGTGGGATAGGTGCCCTCCCTGTCGGTTCACTGGGGGAGTGAGTCGCGTCCATCCCCGGCTGCATTCCCCGGATGCTTGCGGGAAGTCCTGGGCTACCCATCCCAGGATGCTGGGCTTGTTTGCACAAGGTGCGTTTTCTGGGGAAAAGCACGTTTCCTCCCCGTTTTCTGCTCCTCGTGGAGGCTGAGGGAGCGGGGAATTTCACGAGGGCACCGAGCCATCGCCAACCCAAACCCGCAAGCCCGGGCAGCCCCGGGATGTGAGGGATGGCTCCAGCCTAGCTGTGGTTGCAAATGCTCGTGTCAGATCCTGCCAGAGCCCATCTCTCCCCGTGGCCGCGCTGCCCGGCTTGGCCGTGGGCTCCCGCCAGGATCGATGGGAAGCCCGTGGTGCCCACTGCAGCAGGATCCAGACACCCCATTCCACTTCACAATCCGTTCCCTACAACCCAAACCCTCTCCGGGCATATTTGGGTGCCTGCTCAACGAGGTGGCACCGGGCAGCCCCACGTACGGAGTTCCATCATCTGGGCAATACCCCCAGCACCTCCTTCCCTTCCACATCCACCGAGACCCATCACAAGCCTCAAAAAGGAAAGCAGGGAATACTTCTGGAGGGCAAAATGGGCTCCCAGGGAAAGGAAGGGTGAAGCCCATCATGCCGCGGAATTTCAGCATCCCAGCGCTGTTTATGCTTCTGCCGTTCCGTGCCCAAGCCGTCGCCCCGGGGTTCTTTGCCTTATTGCTCTTTAATAGCCCTGCCCAGGAAGCGCGGAGCCTTGACCGCCTGGTTAATGGCTCCGGGAGGCACCGACCCCTCTGCCTGGGACCCGGTGCCGCAGGGAGACCCTGTCCCCCACACTCGGGGCCAGGACAAGCCAGCCGTTCCCTGGTGCGAGAGCATCCCACCCTGTAAATCCCACTTTTGGGTTTGCTGCAAGCCCCCCGACACGCTCCTCGATACAGATGTTCGCCCAAGATCCTAAGCCAGATGTTTGCCTGGGACACCCCTCCCTCCATGCAGCTGCCGGCCCCCCAGGCCAGCTGTTTCTCCCCCCTGCCTCCCCCCAGTCCAGCTGTGACCCCTCCCCAGCCCCCTCCGGGCCCTCCCGCAGGTGCCGGAGCCGGAGCGGGGCGGAGAGGGGCGGCCCCGGGGCGGAGCGGCGGCGGCCGGCGGGCGGGTCCGAGCGCTCCGTGCCGCGGGCTCCCGGCGCATCCCGCTGCCGGTAAGTGCCGCCAACGGTGGGAACGGGATCAGCCGAACCGGGCCGGGATGGGACCCGACAGGGTCAGAGGGAACCGGGCAGGCTGGGACCCCAACGGGTCAGACCCAACCGGGCAGGATGGGATCTTGGTGGGTCAGAGTGAACTGAGCAGGATGGGGCTGGACTGGGCAGGATGGGGCTGGAAAGGACAGGATGGGGCTGGCAAGGGCATCACAGAGCAGCACCGCTTCTGAGGGAACCCGCTGCCTCCCGGCGCATCCCGCTCCGGTAAGTGCTGCGTACCGGGAGTACCGGGACAAGCCGAACCGGGAAAGGATGGAATTCAAGTGTGCCAGAGTGAAGCGGGCAGGATGGGGCTGGAAGGACGGGATGGGACTGGACCGGGTAGGAGGGGACCCAACAGGGTCAGACCCAACCAGGCAGGATGGGATTCTTACCGGGTCAGAGCGAACCCGCTGTTTCCCGGCACATCCCGCTGCCGGTAAGCGCCGCGATTGGGGAGCGGGGAACGGGACAAGCCGAACCGGGAAAGGATGGGTCCAAATGGGTCCAGAGCGAACCGGGCAGGACGGGACTGGACAGGGCAAGATGGGACCCAGCAGGATCAGACACAGCTGGGCAGGATGGGATCTGAGTGGGTCACAATGAGCCGGGCAGGATCAGATCCGAGGGGGAAAAGCTGAACCAGTCAGGATGGGATCCAACAGGGTCAAACCAAACTGGGCAGGACTGGACCCAAACAGATCGGATTGAACTGGGCAGGATGAAGCAGAACTGGAGACAGTGGGGTCCGATTCAGAGAACATCCGTGCTCTGCCTGGGATTTGGGGTGATCCCAGAGCCACTCCGAATGGAAGCTGCCTGGCTTTGCCCTTAGGGAGGTTTGGCAGCTCTTACCAAGGGGCAGGGCTCAAAACCCCACCGTGATCCCCTGGCAGGGCTGGTGCAGGGTGGGCTCACCCCAAACCCTCTGCTGCCATGGTCTGGGGTGCACCCAGGATGCACCTGCGTCCCTCGGGGCATCCGTAGCGATCAGCCCCGTGCCAGGGGGTGCATTGCACATAAATGTGCCTAAATCTGCTCCAGAGACCTGATTTTCCTCGGCACCTCTGCTGTGGGTGCCAGTAGCAGGGCCTCTACCTTTTATATATATTTATATGTATTTGTGCATATATA
>VZTR01007164.1:7771-57904 GCA_013400775.1 Chaetops frenatus
TTTTTTTTTTTTTTTTTGCCAATTATTTATTCTGTAAATAAGGCAGATAGAAGCTCATTGTAATTTCTACTTTCAAAAGAGTCTTAGTTCTTTACTGGAGGTAGTCCTCAGTTGATAAAATTAATTATAATTGAAACATGACATAAAAGTGGTTTTAAGTGAAGTAGCAGATGGTATCATGCAGTAGTCTTTTGACAGCAAAATCGAAGTTTACCTGGAGACATAAAGTTCACTGGAGCCAAGTGTCACTTACCTGATAATGGATATCTGAGAAGAAAAAATTGCAAAATACCAACAGCTCCTTTAAATGTTTCCCCAACTTTTTTCAGTTACTTTATGATAAAAGAGAAAAGGACACACTATTTATGTAAACTGAGATAGAAAGTGAAACTCATTACCAAATTAGGACATAATTTTCCTTCATCATAGATTTAAAGAAAAAAAAAAAAAAGAAGGTTTAGTAGAAGTCTTAGATCTTCTGTTCACTAGGTTCTGATTTCTACTATGTATGACTTTCCAGTGAAGCTGAAAATGACCCACAATATCAAAGACTCAGCAATTTCTGTGCCTTTTTTCATTTGGCAAGGCTTTACCAGCACGACAGGCTGGATTTTTTGCTGTTTTTGAGAACAAAAGATGAAAACAGAGTCAGAAGAAGAAAGAATCAGAAGAAGAAAACTTTCGGGTGCTACAGGGGATTCAAGTCTTCCATCTCTCTTTTGACAGTCAGTGCCAGGCCAGCAGCAAATGAAAGAGAGAAACAATGGAAAGCATGCCTTTGCTTTTTCTTTTAATTTTGAATGCATGAACACGCAGCATGCCACACGATGGCAGCACAGGCTGCAAAATGCAGAGGAGCTGCTGTACACAATAGATGGGACAGAGAAGATTTAATGCTGAAACTCCTGTCTTGCAAATGCTTCTGAGGGGTAGGGTATCACTGAACATAACCGACTGCAAAGTGAGCTTTTAATGTACACAAGTTTTGTCTACAGAGATCACTTTTCTAGTAAGGACCCTCCTTTTGAGATGGTATAGGTATTTCTTCTTACTGTTACAAGGAGTTTGTTGTCTCTAGTGACCTTTTGCTTTCCCACTGCCCCAAATCTTCTGTGCTTTCTTTAAACAGAAGTAATGCCTTCATCTCAAGCTGCACTCTGTGACCTGCTCCACCTGCACAAGGTGAAGGTTTCAGCTTAGCAGGACAAGGCATACTTGAAGGCAGAGACTGGTTCTAGCAGAAATCTTTGCTTTCCATATACAGCTTTCTCTGGCACCATTTCAAAGATTGCAGGTTTCAAAAGCAAAAGCAAAATGAATCTCAGGAAGGAAAATAGGCCGTAATTTTGAAAGCTGATTGAAGGCTGACTTGGGAGTTTTGATGAAGAAGGGCTGGGTTTGAAAGCTGAGCAAGGTGCCCTTCTCTGCTGCCTTTTTAACTTCCCCTTTGGTTTTTTGACTTCCTTTCTCTCCCCGATTAATCCTGTACATCTGACTTTGTGCTCCTTTTTCATCTGTCGGTGATTAAGTGGTATCTAGCAGACAAACACACCAAATGAAAATACAAAACCCATAACACTTATAAAAAGCCGTCTAGAAACAAAATTGGATACATCACTTTGTCTGGGTGTGGGATTATGATACCTTTTAATTCTATTTCATCCTAAAATGATTTTTGTTTGTTTGTTTGTTTGTTACTGCAGCGTTTATTCTGCATTTCGCTTGTTTGCAGTAGCCCAGGAGGCAGTTCGGTTTGGTTATTAGAAGCTGTCGCGTTTCTGCCATCGCATGCTGCCATCCTGAGGCCAGTTCCCGCAGTGCCTGGAGCCGCGCACGCTGCGGGCTGGCTGCGTCGGGATGCACCAGCACTCTGCGTCCCCGCCTGCTGAGAGACCACCTCAGATCAAAGTTTGAGTCTATTGAGAATCATCGCAGTTTCAGAGGCAGCCCAAGATAACTTTATTTTAATTTTATTTTCATTCCAAAGAGTTACATTAAGTTTCGCTCTTAGTATGCACTCAAGTTTGTCTTGTACTTTTAGTTTGTATTTTTTTAGTCTGAAACCATGCAATTACTATTTTTACAGCTGAAAGTTAAATTGGTGTAGTTCTTCGCTTGATGAATATAATTCTGCCTGGAACAATCATTCTTTGCCTTTTCTGGATCATAGATTGTCTCTCCGTAAGGGGTGAATAACTCATCACTGATTATCTTTGGGTCCCAAAGGCAGTCCTAGAGTTTGAGAGGATGAGTACATCACCTTCATAGCTGCACACTGTTTCTAGTGTATGTTTTGATCACAGGAAAAAGCCCTGAAATGAAATTTGATATTGCCGAGGTTTGGGATAACACACATGAAGATGAGTGATGCCAGCCAGGTGAATGGACACTGAGAGACACAGCAGGAACTGGGAATTGGGACCATTTGGATAACAAAGGGCATGATGCCAGCCCTTTGTGGATGGCCACAGAGAAGGAGGCAGAAATCAAAGGAGGAGGAAAAGTGAGACTGGTGCGAGACTGATGCATGGGGAGACTGTGAGGATATAAAAGCCATGGGGTTCCTTGTTTGGGGATCCTCCTGAAGGCACCAGCTCAGCCTGTTACTGTGTTACTGCAACATGAATAAATGGCTTTATGGAATGAGGCGAGCTGTCTGAGTCTTTGCCGTGGGAAATCTGGGGTCTGATTGTGTGAGTGGGGTATGTGGGGAGCCAGATGGGGACCTCTTGGGTCACTGGAGCTGCCCTCAGTGAAGTGACTTCAGTCCAGGCAGTGAAAACCTCTGCATTGGGAGTGCAAATGCCAGGGAGGCTCATGAATGGTCAGACTGGGAAGTTTCCTTAACAAGTGAGCCCCACAAGTTTCTGTTACAGCTGACAATGACTGAATGGCTGAAAAGGTTGGGTTCAAGGTGACATATGCTCCTCTATTGAACTGTGGATTCCTCTGTGTCTGGGAAATTATCTGCTTTGGTCCCAATAGGAAGAATGAGTGTCAAAATGTAAACTGAGTCCTGTTATAGACTGGATTAGTGGTTAATGTAGTCCTGTATTGTGTTTCTAAAATCAATTGTAGACATTCTAAATTATGAACCATAAAACTAGTTAGTTATTAGTAGTAAAATTGATTGCTTTCAACTAGTGTTGGCCTTCTAATACGAAACACGGTTCCTTTCCCTGTTGTCTCTGACATCCTCCACAGTGTCGCTGCAGTGTTTTCATCTTTGTGTACAACATTAAATGCTTTAGAACTAATTGCATAAGAGATAGCCTGTCTCCATGTGGCTCACTGCAATATTTAATTTTAAATATTTTCATATTTAGGATCAGTGGACTTGTTAAGGATGGAGCTTTACTGATGAGAAGCACAGGATGGAGCTTTAGAACATGCACATTCTACAGGAGGATCCAAGTTTCCCAAGTTCTCTTTCAATCAATAACTGCCATCAGGATCCTCAAAAAACACTGCAAAAAACTCAGATAAACTTCTTTCCTGGGATTTGACAGCAAAGGAGATGGAAATGTATCAGTAGAAAGTTGTAGGACAGGAGAAAGAAAACTTTTAAGCTCTCTGTACTTACTGTTGTGGAGTACATTGAGCTGTAAAACTGATTCAGGATCTTTATCCTGTCATCTTAAGTTAAACCAAGAATGCATACAGCCTGTAGCTAAATACCCTTTTTAAAACTTCTACAAACAAAAATATGTTAAATATGGAATTCTAAATGTTCTTTTCTGCAGGGGTTTCTTTGGGAAAACTTGAAGGGTTAGATCTAGAGGAAGTCAGCTGTGGAACTATTACATCCCCTTTAAGCATGAATTGGTACAAGTATTTTTTATCTGTAAGTACATGTGCCTAGATTTGCATTAATTTTTTTTTCTTTAAAGCAAACTTGTGTTATGACTTAATTCTTGCCTATATAAGATATCTTAGGTAAAAAATTGAGAAGTGATCTTGGAGAAAATCACCTTATTACAAATTAGTGAGTCTATTATAATTAAATATTAATGGCTAGTTGAAACTTGTATAATTATGAAAATCAATGCAGTAGAGACACTCAGTTGTCATATATGGATATTAGGATGAGAGGAGAAGCACATATTAACTGAAATAGTGAGCAAATCTTTCACTTTGTAGTGAGCAAATCTTTCCCTTTGTAGTAACATAAAATAAAGAAACATTAAATGTGTGAATAAGTGTTTTACATAAACTTATCCATCTGAGAAAAAAAAATTCATGCTACCCATTGTAAGAGGAATGAAAATATTTACACTCCTATGAGTACATGAGATAAACAGTGTAAAAAGTAGCACCATATGATAAAATCCAGGTGGAATACTGAGATGCTGCTACATCTGTTAGCTGGAGAAGCACCCAACCATGTTAGGCAGTGTTGTATATCTGATAATGCTGCCCTTCTCCTTTCAGTCAAATATTCTTTTGGCTCACTTCTGTCGAGGTTTAAACTTGATAGGCAGCTAGCACAGCTGTTTTCTCACTCCCCTGTAGAGGGGTAGGGGAGAAAATAAGAAGAGCAAAAGTGTGAAAATCCATAAGTTGAGATAGGGACAGTTTAAAAATAGAAAGCAAAGGCTATACACATGGCAAAGCAGAGCAAAATAAGGAATTAATTCACCACTTCCCATTGGCAGGGAGGTGCTCTGCCATCTTCAGGAAACTGGGCTCTATCACACATCAGAGTTACTTGGGAAGACAGATTCCATAACTTCAAATGTTCCTCCCTCTGCCTTCTTCCCCCAGTTCTGGTCAGTTGGGGTCAGCTGTCTTAACTGTTGGGAGCCCCCCTCCCAACTCCTTGTGCACTCCCAACCTCCTCACTGGTTTGGTGGGGTGAGGAGCAGAAAAGACCTTGATTCTGTGTAAGTGCTGCGCAAAAATAACAAAAACACCCCAAACTTATCAATGCTAATTTTATCCCAAACCCTTACCGTAGCACCATACAAGCTACTATACTCCAGCCAAAACCAATACAACTAATTTAGGGTATACACTCTGAAGTATGGGCTCCTCTTGTTTGTTACCTGATTGTACAGGGGGAGCATGGTCAACCTCTGACCTATGAGTCTAACTATTAGCTGGAGTAACTTCAGACACTAAAGTCTTTGGCTACAAAGCTGTCACCATCCCTCTTACAGGAATGAAGGATTGAGGCAAAGAAAATTATCTGCTGCAATAAAAAAAGCATAAATACTGTTTCTCCAGCATGTCACACCATTATATATTTTTGCTCTCAGCCTTCATTTTAGTGTGCGAGTTCCCTTCCTAGTGTTTTTGAAGCAACTGGAATAATTTATGCTAATACCCTGGCGAAAGAGTTTGTCTTAGCCACTGCTGTTCTAACTGGTTCACATTCACTGGGAATTGGCCCAAGAGATGATTGCTGCAATTCTGAAGGAGTGCAAAACTTAGAGAACTGCTGACTTGCTCTTCCCTGCACTTGTATCTTAGATAGTAGTAGAGTTTATTCACTCCATCCTGGTTCACTTTTCCTGTGAAGGTCAAGAGTTACTACTTAGCACTAAGAGGGATTTTTGCCATAGTTTCTTCTGCTTCTAGTCTTCATTTCCTCTGATAGCTACTATACCAATATATTATTATTTTATATATGAACATCACAAAGCATTTGGGAACGCACTTGATATGAACAACAGTGGAAAAAAAGTGATACAGCAGTTCTGTCTACATAGCACAGTGCAGATGAATAGGAACAGGTCAGTAAAGCAAACTGCTTGATGTTGAGGGGCAGTGTCCACACTACAGGTGTGTCAGGGGAATTCATGCTCAGCTATGGCTATTCTCATCCCACAGGCTGTGTGTTCCTGTGTGTTTCACTGCTCAACGTGAGGGCTAAAAACCAGGACAATGAAAAAGAACATACAATGTAGAAACAAAGAACTTTGACAAGGAAGAAACAGATTATGTTGATGATGTGTACCTAAGCAAGCTAAACTAAAGATCCACCCCTCAGCTTCTGAACTCTTGCTCCAAGGCATTCACCGATCACGTTCATAGTTTGGTGTTCTGCAACAGGTGTTCTTCACTTTGAAGAGCCTAATCTTCCTTAGAGTTTAATCTGCCTTTCATATATGATTTTCTGATGATTGTGTTGGCCTAGTTGCCTCACAGGACGTTGTATTTTAATATTCCTTTCCAGAAGATTAAATTCAAGACTCATGTCTTTTGGCAAAATTAGCTTTACTGAGTGTCTCATGTGGCAAGAGTCAGCTTTAGTTGCTCAACATTTCTCTTCTTCTATTGCATTTATGTTTGATCTTGTACACGACTGAGTCACTGTTGCAGGAGATTTTGCAATCATTGTTCTTTGAGAATTTTTATTATCATAGCAATTTTGTTGAGAGCCAATTAAATCATGTTGGTAAGACATGCTTGGACAGTAAAAGGAAACTGCCTTGTAGCAGCAGAACAATACTCAGTAAGAGTGTCAAATCACATCAAGTAGCAAACCTCATGAACAGATACATGAATTTCAGCTTGCTTTTGTAGCAGGTTGCACTACCCAAATAGAGGCTATGAAGCAAGTCAGTGTAAACCAGATACTTGTACATCTGCTGATGGATGCAATGCTTTTAAATGTATTTCTCTTCTCTTTGTCATTGTTCATCTCACTTCTCCCTTCTCATTTCTTTTCTTTACAGCAATTTTATTCATTGAGAAACTAATAATTTTAGCATTTTGAAGGGGTTGTTGGAATACACGTTTTCTCTGCTCATTTCATCTCATAACTTTTCTTTCCTGTGTTTACCTGAAAGGTAAGGGAGTATTTTATATAGATCACAAAGACAAATACATAGGAAACACCCTCTTGAGAAATAGAAATTGTTAATTTCAGAATATGAGAAGACAGTATTATTCCTGTAAATATGAATAATTTCTTTCTCAGTGCGTTAAAATGCTAATGATTTTTTATATAAGCTCAAAGATGTAGCTGATGCAATACTTCAACATTTTTTTTAACTTGGCTTGCAAATTGTTTTGAGCAACTCATATTCACACAGCCATTATCTACACTTCAGCTAACTACTTTTGATATGTGCCTTCTGCCTTGATCTTAACTACTTTTAATATTCTCTTCATTCTTAGTATGATGCTATCAGTTGTCCCAGATTCTGCACTTAACTATGTCATCAAAAGTTTTCTGTGCTTCACTAGCAAGATGTCCAACAGTTTCTGCACAGCTACAGACTTACAAGTCGATCCAGACAAACAAATCCGGTTTTCCTTGTGCATTTGAGTTTCACAGCCTGGGGTAAATATGACCTTAACTTAAATTATATCAACAAATTTGTCGCTCGATGATTTTAAAATATTAAACCTGTCGCATTTCTTCTTTTATTGCAATGAACCTGTCTTTCCATGTGGGGTGACCCAGATAAACGTGGTAGCTGTTGCTGAAGGCAACCAGAAAAACATATCCTCATGTATCTCTAAACTTAGTGAAATATGATAAGAAGTCCTTGATGAACCTTATGCAGTATTAATTTAGGGATGACTTCTTACAGTGTCAGACAGAGAGGTTTATAGCAGATGCCAGGTCTCACATACTTTTGACAAAATGCTGGCTCGTACAAATCTTGCATTGGGCAAGATGACCCAGCCATCAGAGCAGTTTCTACATTGACATTTCTCTCTAGAGTGCTTTGACATGAATATCCAAGTCACCCCAAATTATTGCATGCTGGTGCAGTTCTCAGACCAGTTTTGGTACCAGCAAACTGGATTTGTTTAGGAGGAAACTTAACCAAAATCTCTGCTCTGTGTGTACATTAAATACACTCATCACTCCTAATGATGATACAAAGCTTCAACTGATGAGCAGCCCTCAAAGGACCTTTAATCACAGGAAGGGGATGTTTCAGTCATGGAACCAGGTTAGATCTTGGCTGAGGTCACCTGAAATTGCCCTAATCATTCTCAATGTGTAAGTAGAGGCCTTGGCACCAAGTACTTTAACCTACTGATCCAGTGTCAGTGTGACGGATTGTTTGCTAATGTAAAATTAATCTGAGACTCCTACAGCTCCTGCTGGATTACCCTCTGGGGCTCTGGTCACTCATTCATGGAGTGTGCAGGGTGGTTCTGGAAAACTCGCCTCATGCCAGCAATTTTGAGCATTATCATGCAATGGTCCAGCTGTTGGAATTTAAACAATATTTTAAGGAAATTATTGCTCCTTTTTAACCAAGCAGATCTATGGAGGGGACACATAATTTCCAAGTTTTACTTTTACTCCATTTCAGTCCTGTTTTGCAATAATTAACTTGTGCAAAACTGCTTCAGTTTACTTTCAGTAAAAGTGTTTGGCATGGTTCCAAATTTAGGTCTGTTTTCATGACGCTTACTGATCAATATTCTCTCTGATTCATTTTAAGACACATTGTATGTAGATGCTTATTAAGGCATAGATGTAGAATATTTTGCCTATATTTTGTTGCAATGGGCCATAGAGAGGAAAACTATGCTCTGCATATCCTGCGATGGATGGATGTCATCTTAATGTCAGAAAAGTCAATTATTTGTGGTTTTTGTCTGAATTTACATACATCATAGGACATTTATACTCTGTCATACCAATAGTTGAATAATATTCTGTTTCCTGTCTTTTGCAGTTCCTGTTTCTACCATACTCTTGTTCCCAACATTAATGGAAACACCTTTCAGTCATAGCTGTGGTCCTTGTAAACGGTAACAGCACATCATGAAGAGCTTCATGCACAGATGTCAGGAAAGGGAGTATTCTGTCAGTCAGGTCTGTTAGACTCTGTACCCACGGATTTTCACGTACATAAATTTATGTGGAACTGATAGCCACTGTCCTACACCTGGTTACAAGTCCATACCTGAAAACATAACCACAGCTTCCAGGATCAGCTGCGGGTTATCTCCTGCTTAAATCAAACTTTGTGTTTAAGCTGCAATAACAATAAATCGGTAGTTTATTTTATTACAACACCTGCCCTGCTTTTGTTTTTTTGATCAATTAAACCTTCTCTTATCTTTCAAGCAGAAGTAACAGCCTTGCAACTGCTTAACTGCCCAACAGCTTTCAAGGTTCATCCTCTGTTAAAATGACATCAAAGACACTCTTCACTTCATCTACATATTCTCCTCTTCTTTTTTGTATATATTATTGTGCACACATATATGTCCCTGGAAAAATATAGAAAGCATTTAATGGTCTAGAAAACGAGTTCCAAACTTTTTATTTATCAGAAGAGTGGCCTGCAGTTTACTCCAGCAAACTGTCATAGGAGACATTAGGCTCAAATGATACTAGAAATTCCAGCTTTTCCATAACTATATCAAATTTCAGAAAATATATAGAGCTACATACTTGGCAGGCATGTGTTACATTGCTGGCTGCACTTTGCTCTTCCCTGCAAACCCATTTTCAGAAACGTTTTACAGAGCAGAGCTGGTGTGTTCTCCCAGGCTTGGCACCTCCTTCCATGCCTGCCCATGGCTCAGCAGCAAGGGCTGCTTAGCTGGGACACAGGCTGGGAGCAGTGTGGAGATGTGCACCCTCACTGCAGGGAAGGATGAAAGCATTGAGGCAGATATTGCTGCCAGGAACTCTCATTCCTGCCCACCAGTCATGCTTTATTAAGCATTTCAATTGACCTGTCCTCTCACGTGTTCCTTACTGAAGGGGTGATTGCTGCAGAAGTGCTGAGAGCAGATGACATGGGTTTTTTAAACACTCTGTGGGGTACTTAGAAAGAAATGCATACTCCCCTAAAAGTGATGGCTCAGAGATCTTCACATTGGGTATTATATCTTGTCTCACCATACATGAGTATTGAGATAGGGTGCCAACGCAAACATCTAACAGAAACCAGAACAGTTTTTGCAAAAAATGATACACGTCCAATAATAACAATGAGGGAAATAAAGTTTCTTCTACTCAGTGTTTACATCTGATTTCATCCAAAGACAAATAAGCCTTACAGTGAATGAAGAGGGCACAGCTGTTTCTAACATCTTCCTGCCACCATTTCTCTGGTGAGAGTAAACCACACTTTTTTCCATTTTTTCCTGATATTCATGTTACAGACCAGTGTGATCCACGCTATACTGTCACCACTACACAAAGGAGACAACTGTC
This sequence comes from Chaetops frenatus, assembly GCA_013400775.1. Lineage (NCBI taxonomy): Eukaryota > Metazoa > Chordata > Aves > Passeriformes > Picathartidae > Chaetops > Chaetops frenatus. The sequence continues at coordinate 17,919 of VZTR01007164.1, forward strand.
TAGAAATAAACTATATAAAACACTACTAGTTAGAGAAAAAAAAATTGAATTTTCTGTCCTAAAGCTACACTAGGCTTAATATTTTATCAATTTTCTTCCCATACAACTTCTGTAAGATAAAAACTAATAAATCTAACACTGCAGAGGTTATGATTGTTTGTAGTGCTACTCCACATAATGGTATGACCTTTGAATTTTCATTTTGATATTGTTATTTCCTTCATAATTGTTAATTGTAAAAGATTATCTGGTATGCAAATATTAACTGTGAGTCTGGAGTTCTAGATATCTGGTTAATTTGAGAGAAAACAACTAAAACCTTTGCTTCAGTAACAGACTGGTTGTCAGCAAAGGGTTTTTATGTTACTACAGAATTTATCAGTAGCATGAGAAAATAATGTGTCCTTTGATTACTACCTAAAGGCTTCCTATATTTGCTTAATGTTAGTGCTACATGCTTAACTTCTTCCCTTTAGTTTTGTTAGTGATGTAGTGACTGATTGAGCTGTGGTACAAAACAAAACCCAAGATATAAGATGATCTTAAAACCTTGTGTTAGGCAAGGAAAAGGTACCAATCGCTTTTGTGTTCTAGAGCACAGGTGGATCGTAAAACCTCATCATATACCCTTTGATCTGGTCAAATTACAGCCTCCTTAGAGTGGGAGGAAAGACTTGGGACTTTATGAGCCTATTTGATTTTTAGCGTTTATGTGATAAGTTTGTCATGGTTTGGTTGTAGTTATGGAATGGCTTAATTATAGGTTGATCCAGCAAAGTTACCTGTATTTAAAGACTTATGTAATGCTTCCTTGTTTGCCCAAGACTATTTTCAGTCTAATAATTTCAAGTGATAAAGATCATTTGCATGGAAAATCTAAGTCGCTTGGCATTACTTGGAGGTTGACTTTTTTCTCAACAACATATTTAAATGTAGCTCAAAAATCTAATGCTTTCCTAGAAAGTGAAAAAAACCAAAATCATACACACACACACATACACACACACACAACCTTCCTGTTCAAAAGCTTCAGTGTCTCTAATTTGTTAAACAGAATTTTGACTATTTCCATGGGGTTATCCTGCTGTCAGTTATATGTGTATGGGTATCATGCCTGTCCCACCTGCTGAAATTGTGAGTCTGATTTGCCATTTGCAGATGGCCTACGAGTGTCTGTCTGCTCCTATGCAAAGAACGACCTTTCTGAAAAGTGCTTTGTCTAAGGATCTTTGAAGTTCACCAAGACTTTCCTTTCGGTTGCCACTGTAACCATAGGCCTTCTAAATGAAATTAGATACAGAGGTGAGAGTCATTTGACCAAATAGAAACCTTTATCTTCAGATTGAATGAATCATGGTCCAAAACTCCATTATCTAAATCTCTGCTAAATACAAAGTCACTGCATGGTGATTACCTCTTTTGTAGATGTCTACATTTTTTAGTGCTTATGCTAAGTTTTTGCCTTTTCCTCACAGACCCTGTACTGCCTCTCCTGGTCTGCAGACAGCCCACTCAGATTTAGATTACACAGAAGTTGGACTGCAAGAAGAGAGGGAAAATTGCAACAAAAGTGTTTGAAACATGGGGGGAAAAAAAAGACAAAACATATCTTTTGAAAGGTAAGAAATGATACCAGGATTCAGAGAGAGACATGTCCTGAGGCCAAGGCTGAGAACAAAAGCAAAGGGGAAGAGAAAACTAGGATAAGAAAGGGATCTGGAGGCTAGAGCTAAAGAGGAAAAGTCCCAAAATAGCATGAGGAGGCTGGGATCAGAGATCAGAGAACAGAACAAATTTCTTGGGGAGTTAGTTGCTTGAAAATAAATAATGTTGTTTCTCCACAACATTTGAAGCTTGTACTTTGGAGTTGCAGATTTCTTCAAGGTATTTTTTGATGGAAAGCATTGCATACAGAATTTTCAATGTGCCTCAGCCAAAACAAGACTAGATGTTTGAAAACTGTTCAAAAATGTACAGCTTCTGTAGATCTCCTTGTTTAGCTTTGCTGATCATCAGTATTATCTGGGGAACTTTAAATCCATAAAATCTGATTTTTATACATAACTTTTTTTTTTTTATGTCACAGATTTATCTGAAAATATTACAGACGTTTGAAGGAATATTCACTTTGTTTCACTTGAATGTATACCGAAGGATAATTATCAATAAATATTTCAGTGGAAATCAACAATAATTCATGGGAAAACACACACTGTCCCCTAAAAAAAGAATGATAAATCACAAAAGTTGTAAGGCCAAAACAAAAACCATAGCAAACAATTATAGATTTTACAGTAGTCTATTTTGAGTAGCAATTCTGTTAGACAAGCTGGTGCCCTTGTCATGTCAAGTACATTTTTGTTCTAAGAAGATAGTCCTTTTAACCTTAAAAGCTTGTCTTTTATTCATTCAGAAGGCTCTGAACAGGATTAAAAGAGCAAGAACAGTGTGTTGTGTAACAATGAATGCTTTGCCCCCTTATTCTCCCCATAGGAAAATACATAAAACCAGGAAAAATGTAAGATCAGTGAGAGTCTTTGAATCCCATTTTCATTATTGTGCTGAAGTATAGCCCCAACTTGAGGTTGACTGAGGTTGAGGTGGCTCAGTTTCAGGTCTTTTTTTCTTTCCCCTCCCACCAGTTTCTCCACAGCTCAGTCGCCCCAGCACAGTGGATATAACCACCCTCCATCTCACAAGTATGGCCAGCACACAAATGCTGAGCTCAGCCCTCTGATGAGGGCAGCATAGAGTGTCCTGGACCCTCTCCATGCTGCCTCTGTGACCTCACTCCTCCTCCTCCTCTTACAGTCCCACAGCACCAAAAACATAGGGCTGAAAAGAAAGGGACACTTTGTATGAGCTGAAAAACATCTGTGGCATAAATATTGACAAGGAGTGAATATTAAGGCAGGTTCACTGGCCTCAGAGCTGAGGAGGAGCCAGGTGTGCTCTCAAGAGAAGCATCTGTGCCTGCTGACTCTGAGCCACACTGAAGCACCAGGAGAAAGCAGCAAGTGGGTGACAGCAGTGGGTGACTCTCTGCTTCAAGGCACTGACACCCAGCTGTCAGTCTGACCAGCTCTCTAGACAAGTTTGCTGCTTGCCCACTAAGAACTTTTGAGAGAGGATTAAAGAGTAGATAATGTGGGTGTCTGCTATGCACCCCTTGACCAGAAAGAACCAATGCATAGTGCTTTCCATGGGCAGCCAGAAGCAGCCTCCTATCTACAGACCCTGGTCCTTGTGGGGAATTTTAACCACCCTGATACCTGCTGGAATGGCAAAAGCAGCAGCTTGGCTGCTTGGAAAGCACAGCTTGGCAGGGTAGGACCTGGTATCCTGGTGGATACCATGAGTCAATCTGCTTTTGCCACGAAGGAGGCCAATGACATTTTGAGCTACACGTAGAATGTTGCCACCTGGTCAAAGGAAGTGATCCTTCTCTCCTAATCAGCACTGGTGAGGCCACATCTGGACTGCTGTGTCCATTTCTGGGCTCCTCAGTACCAGAGAGACATGGACATACTGGAGACAGTTCAAAGAAGGCACAAAAAACAATGAAGGGGCTGGAGTCTCTCTCCAATGAGGAATGTGAACTGTTCAGCCTGGAGAAGGTTCAGGGGCTATCTTATTAATGTGTACCAGTACCTGAAGTGAAGGTGCATCAGTGGCAGAGCCAGGCTCTTTTCAGTGGTGCCCAGAACACAGGCAGCACCCTCTGAAGCCCAGGAAGCATTTTTACTTTGAAGGTGACTGAGCACTGGAACAGGTTTCCCAGAGAGGCTGTAGTCTCCATCCTTGGAGATACTGAAAATCCACACGGTCCAGAACAACCAGCTGTAAGTGGCCATGCTTCAGCAAAGAGGTTGGACCAGAGGACCTCCAGAGGTCCCTTCCAACCTCAGCCATTCTGTGAATTTCCCTTTAGTTGAAGCTGGATAATCAAACCTTACATTCCACTTGTCTCCTGATCATATCATAACCCCCACTATACTGATACTCTGCAGCTTTACGTGCCAAACATGTTAAAATTTGGGTTATCCGTTGCTACTGGTTTTCAAATGGTTTTTATGAGGTTTTCAAAGCAAGCACTGTGTATTTTTTTTATGATTTATCAGCAAGATGAGAGTAATGCTTTGCAGTTTGAATATCCTGAATTTGCCAAGTATAAACACCAGCTAGTTCCACCCCCCCCGCCCCTCCCCACCCCAGATCATGCTGCAAGGACAAGTACTACTAGAATTACAATGCTATAGCAGCACAAAACTACTTGCATCAAAATTTAAAAATCAATCCCCTTCAGAAATAGGCATGCTTATCTTCATAAACTGGTTCATGCACAAGCAATTAAGAGTTTTTACAGAACATCCTTTTATTTTGCAAAAAATTTATTACTCACTGTTGTACAAAATATACCTAAAAATATGATGTTAAGATAATTTTGACACAGCTAGGTAGATTGCAGATTACCTAGTCAAAGGGAAGAAATCTTCACAATTTTTAAGGCAATTCAAGACAGTAACAACAAATGAATTATACATTTTGAAATATTCCATTTGTAAGATTTACACAAGTGTTACCTGGTACTTGGTATCTGTAAACTTTAATGTTTTACACAAAGTTTCCAGTCACATAATTAGAAGATACAATGAAAATAATGTTTCGCATTTCTTTTCGTAAGAATCTCACTTCTCTTGGTTTTACAGAAATGGCTGGTTCAACTCAGAATTCTAATTTTTAAAAGAGACAAAGGAGTAGAAGTGATTCCATATTTCTACTTTGTTTAAAAATGGAGAAAAAAAGTAATTATCTGTTTGCTGAAATGTAAAAAAAAAAAAAAANTTGTTAAAAGTAAAAAAAAAAAAAAAAAAAAAAAAAGACAAACCAAAAAAAACCAAAAATATACCATTTTTAGTCCATTTTAAGGTAAATTGGACTAGAAAAGCATTATTTAGATTTAAATAATGTATTACTTTAACTCTAGGGTGGTAAGTTGGCAACCATCTACTTAAACCAGCCAACACTGATTCAATTTAAGCTCATAAAAATTTGCTCTAGTCTTTCAGAAAGGTACTACTACTCTATTTCATGCGGAAAGAAACCATACTCGCAAGAGTTTCTCTACACTACCCTCCAGGTAATTTTTGAAAGAGTGCAGTCATTATTTATCCTAGGTCCTTCTGAACCACTGGATTTTTATATAATTTAAAATACAAACAAACAAAAAACACCACCAAACATCAAGAGAAGGAGGGGAAGACATTACTATTACCTTAGAAAGTGTATAGCCAATAACTAAACATAAAGATACAAAACACAAAGCAGCAAGAAAATCACTAGGGGACAGATCTTCACCTGGCATAAAGTCAGCACAGCTCCACTAGCATCAGCAGAGAAATTCTGACTTGTATCAGTCTAAGATCTGACTGTCCATGTACAGAAAAATTTGTTTATGTTAGTGATAAAGATGAGCAGTGTTCGGAAGAGAAGTGTTAGCACACATTTTTTAAATGAAGCAAGTTTGTAACACCTTGCTTCTCATCTAGAATTTTGCTGCTGACTGTCATTCTTGCCACTGGCAGTGTATTTACTTCAGGATGAAGTAAATCATTACCACTTTCAAATGATACACTAAGATATATTTAGCATTGGTCTATGAAGTTCTTAACCATAGCTAGTTCTTACCAGAAATATTCTGAAGCCCATTTACAGCGTGAAAAAACGTTTTAAAGGTACTATTTTATGTTGGTAAGTTTTTATAGTGGTATGGGTTTTCACTGACCATAATTCATATGGAATGAACTGCAACCACTAGAAGTCAGCAGTAACTGAAATTTAGAGCAGCATGACTCTTGGTTGTTAACAATTATTCCTTTGACAGATCATTAGCTATAGTAAATTTTTTAAAATATCCCTAAGGCATATGTTTACAGAGCAAATCCTAAAAGCAGACTTATAGCTACAGAAATAAGTAATTGCACAAGTTTCTCATAGGCACTGAGATGTTCCTTTAAGGCACAAGAGAATTCCCAGAGTACAGAAGACAGATTACTTAACCAGGAGTGCAAACATTAAAAAAACACTTAAGGCCTCTGAAGCAGAGGTGGAATTCCACCTGCTGCTTATGGCAGCATTCAGGTCCCACTACTGTCATCTGCCAAATGTACTTTTGTGTGTTTGTATGTATATATATAGTGTATATGTATGCTTAATCTAGTACAGTAACAAATGGGATTCAGATGGTTTCTGCCAGAGACGTGTGTAAACACTGACCTCTACAACTACCCCGAATTACACTTAAAACAGACAGTTTCTCCTAGTGTAATTTTGCACCTCAATGAAAAGGTATCTCTAAAACGCATTATTAATGCAGTGTGCTCAATGCATTTGATCCGTATCTTCTGTCAAGTTCTACTTCCAAAAAGAAACAGTTTAATGAAGTCCATAGCAGGGCAAATAGAAAAGGTAGTGGTAGCTACACTGGACAAAACTCTTGGCAATGATCATCATTTCTGCAATGATACTATGTCAAAACTCACAAGAAACTGAGGTACAAACTGGTGTGAAGTAAACATGAGATTTATATTGCATTCATTTGAAGTATGATAGTTTCCTCTATTGCATGATTTTTTTTTTTTATCTCTTATTTCCTTAAAAGAAAAATACATCCTCACATACAATGCTGATATCCTATGTGATGATGCCATAAATCCCTTAGGATAGCAAGTTTGATGGGTTGTAACCCATTAGGAGAAAAATATATTTTTGAATAATATTTTACATATATACAATATATATATATATATTTCAATCAAAATGTAGAGTTTTCTAATATATTCATGAGTATTTTTACGTCCAAAATGAAAAAATACTTCGTATCTCAGTTCATATAAGTTAAAAGTTAACAAGGTATTTGATATCCACCAACAATATTATTTGCTTAATTTCTAGAAAATTAGAAGAAAACAAAGAAACAGTGAGTTATAAAGCTTTCCTTCTCCAAAGCCAAATACAACAACATTTTCAAGCTGAGTAATTAATTAAAAGAACACCAAGTCTTGCATTATGAGTAATCTCAAAGAATGCAAAATGTAATCTAAGTAGAAACTACCACTACTGTATTATCCTAAAGAAAATATATTTTGAATCCCTTTTTTCTGATAGAATGTGTCCAGTGTAAGAAAAATGTAAATTTAAAGCAAGAGTTATTTACACTCTCACCAGTCTATCTTAATTTTGATAAACCTCTACTTTCCTCAATTCCAAAGTACCTAATATCACAAACATGAGAGCCACTTATATACAGGTTTTTTCAGCACTGTGAAAGGCACATTTATCTTTTGATGCATGTTTCTGCTAATGTCCTAAACTTGGGTTCCAACTGATCTAAGAAATCAAGTGCCTCTTCTTCATGCTGATCACTGCAGCAGCCTACAGAGCCAGCCAAGGATCCTTTTCCTTCATAGTTATATGAAAGGAGATAATCTTCAGAATGCTTCTGTTCTTCATCCTGTCTGCATAGGTGCACCTTCTGGATAGGAACAGAACCAATCTTATTATTTTTCTTAAACCATTATTCTAAGCATATTGCAAAAAAATAATTTCTTTTAGATTTACCTTTCATTCAATTATTTTTAATCAGAGTGTGTCCTCTAATGGATTCCTACATACAAAAAATGCACATGATTGGTCTATATCAGTACGACTACAAAATATAAGTATTTAAGAAATAATTTCTACTAATCACGTATGTAACAATAAAAGAGGAAGAGCTTGTTTAAATAACCTGTCAAGCAACTAGAATTCACTGAAAATTAAAAGACTGATTTATACATAACTAGTTAGGCAAGTAGTGAGAGTTTTTTGATCTCCAAGAAATGGAGTGACTACATTTTTAATGCTATACATTCATTCCTGCTCCACTGCTAAGTTAAGTATGAAGTTTAAATTAGCACAAAGCAAGCAGTTAGAATAAAAGCAAACAGACATTCTCAGAAAAACTCACAAAAGCTTCAGTAATTATTCTAAATTATTCAAAATGAAAAATAGCACACTGCCTATAGTTTAAGCCAAGAAAATAAAGTAATTTACACTTATATCAGAAACATGACAAGGATTACTCCTTGAAAGAGCAATATTCCAAAGGGGATGCAGAGGAGCAAAGGAGAGGAAAAATGAAATGAAACCAAAACCAGAACACCACCTTTCTAACACATTTACACATCTTCCTTGAAAAGTCTGTATATATTGGCCATAACCTACACTTCAAAGAAAATCAGTTTCAGAATACTTACTTCGCCTAAACGAGGATGTGTGAAATTATGCCACTCTGAGTAGGAGTATCTACATGTATCCATCATAGGCTGTCCTCCTCCTTCTTTAACTGATCCCAGAGTCTGATGTCCACCTCCCTTGACTGATTCCAAGGTATGCCCTCTTCCTTTCACCATTTCAAAAGTTTGCTGCTCTCCTGTTTTTACTCCATACCCTCCTTGATCACATGTGCTTTGTAGAGGAATTATATTGTGATCCTAAACAAAACAAAACAAAACAAAAAGCAGTAGTGAGGACATTTTTTTTCCTCATTTATTTTTAGTTTTTAATTCAAAAGATAAAACAGCAATCAGAAACCGTCACAACTGAAGCTTGAGAAGTCTGTCTTGGCACAGTCATATTTTGAACAAAAGGCTATCCTCAGTACTTGGTGTATAAAGATCAGTAAATCATCTTTGGAAAGGATACTATGACAAGAGAAGAGGGGACATCTGCATTTGAATAAGATATGAGATCAAAAAACTGAGTGTGTATAATTCATATACTAGTTTATAATGCATTATACATTATGCTTCATAGGCAACAACAAATTTGACTCTTGCCACCATAACAATTTCTAGGTTCCCAACATAAAATACCAGTTTTGAACTTATCACCTCTTCTGGGGGAGGACAATGTCAGGGGGTGCAGGATGACAGAAAAGAGGTAGAGTCTAAAGAGCTAAGTTCTTCTGCATGAACGCTGTCCTGGACTGAACAATGTTAATGGTAGACTGAAAGAAGTTTAGATGCCAAAAGCAAGAAAAATTTCATGAACACGGTCTGTTCATGAAATCAACTGCATTTGGGGTCATGTTTTAGGGGAAGGGCAGAAATTGCACCTGCAGTTTACAACAGCCATCAGCAGATATAAAAATCCTTCTCCAAGGAAAAATAATGTTTTGCCATTAACACATATTCAACATAGGCAAAATAATAAATTTCCATCAAATCTCATAGTTAAAAAGGACTGAAAATGTTATTAAAATGTTCACCTGAAGCTTCCAACAAAATACCTAAAATCTGGAAGAATTAAAAGCAGCCAGCCTAACAACTACAAGGTATGTTTAAATGTATATAGTACTACCACCTCTGCCTAAAGTAAGAATTTTTAAATTCTTGTTAAAAAGCAAAGTACATCTAATGATCTCTGCATTGACTGCTTATTTCCTTTACCAGATCACTTACTTGCAGGTGGTCCTGTTCTCAAACTGCAATGCTATGGCTATCTCAGTTGCAAGTTTCTACATTGAAACAGACAACTTACCATCACTTCTTCTCCTGGAGCTTCTGTGTTTGAAATGATTAAATTGTGATTGGCACAATCATCAGTCACCTGCCTGTGCATTACCCCAGCGCCACAGCAGCCACAAATTGTGATCAGGATTACTGTGGAAAGGAAATAATATTATAAACTTTACCTCACAATGGTATCCACTTACATTGGATAATGAATTTTAAGGGCCTAAGCATCAAGTATGGTTTAAAAAAATAATTTCTTTCCAATAATGCCCATACGCCAAGCTTTATATAGTCACTTTTTTTTCAAATAGTATAGGGAGTATTCACTGTATTGCTGAATTATTTCATTCTTCTAAACCACATCTGTTTTTTCCAAAAGAAATGCAAGCATCTTTTATGAAAGCACTGTGACTTACACAATTTCACAGTAATGAAGAATTTAGTCCAAACCTAGGTGAAAAATCATGTCTTATGCCTACAAGGTTATATATAAGATATTTTTCATGTCTGAATCTGCAAATGTCAAATTATATCACAAGGAACTAATAGGCAAGCCAAATGTCCCAATGCCAGAAACTTCTGCTTCACAGGAAAGGTCAGCAGAACTGTGGAGGACTTCCAGCATTATGCTACAGAACAATCTTATTTAGTCACTTGTAATCATTTCATTCCTCTCAATAATACTACTTTTTGTTGTCAGAGACTCACCCAGAAATGACTTTGAATAAACGGATCAATTAATACCTCTCCTAAAAAATGACTAAACCTTTCATTCAGAGAATCATTCTGTTTGCTTCATTTTTCAGATTGTTTGCTTAAAAATAAAGAAGCCTGTGAGGAAGAAAACAGTTCTGCCTAACTGCCCACTGAGCAATTTGATCTCTGAACATATAAACTTCTGTGAAAATTGGCCAAGAGCCACTTTCAAGCTAATTTAACTTCTGTAGCATCAGCTGTCAGAGAGATCTGCAACAGTGATTCCAGCAGGTTGCCTCCTGATGCTGACAGATGGGAAGAAGACATCCATGACAGCACTGGGCAGAGGATACACAGGGTAAAAGCCATCCACAGTAAAACGAAGGAGGTATTTGTAAGTGATGCAATCAAGAGGCAGTGAAAAAGAGGTAGGTGACATTCCTCACAGTTCCTCTACTGCATGTTCCCACATCTTAAAATTCCACCTTCAGGATATATCCCAAATTTAGGTACCTGCCCTGTTGAGATAAAACATTGATCTAGCTAGCCTTCAAAACATCTCCAGGCCCCACTGTTCTAGCTGTCTACAATTTCCTCAGGGGAAGCTCAGGGGCAGACACCGATCTCACTACCAGTGACAGGACTCAAGGAAATGGCATTATGCTTAGTCTGGGTTGGATATCAGGAAAAGGTTTTTCACCTAGAGGGTGGTTGGGCACTGGAACAGGCTTCCCAGGGAAGTGGTCAGAGCATCAAGCCTGACAGAGTTCAGGAAGTGTTTGGACAGTGCTCTCAGGTCCATGGTGTGATTGTTGGGGTGTCCTGTGCAGGACCAGGATTTGGACTCGATGATCCTGATGGGTCCCTTCCAACTCAGTAAATTCAATGGTTCCCTGATTATATGGGCTCTTGTAAAATCCCTTGTGAAATCCGGTATCTCAGATACTCCGTGTTTTAATCCACAACACAAGAGAAATCACAAAATGCTCTGGGGAATTGATTTCAGCATTCCTAGAAACAGGAATGTTTCTAGAACTCACAAACTTTTTTGAAGTCGTTCGGTTCAAGTGCTAAATGCAGGGTTTTTTTGGCCTCACCTACATGAACATACATGACCATCTCACACAAAATACACTTAAATAAATAAACAAAAATCCACACACAGTAACTACAGCACAAGATCAGAGCAGGAAGCCTGTGATACTGATACAAATAGAGCAGGTACATTAAGTGAGTGACGACAGCTATACAAACTCCAAAATAAAAAATGTTTAAATCAAGTTTGAATGAGGTTCTCTCAGCTAATTTTACAATTAAGTGAATTGCACTTTGTGTTTAGAAAAAGTGTACTTACGCAGCAATAATAATGATCCTAAGATCATTGCAAGGATGGCCCAGAGACCAAGGGTAACATTTCCACCAGAAAGCTGACGAGCTCTGCCGTCACATTCAGTAGGAGTAACACAGTCACAGAGGTTAACTCTTACAGTGTTCTCTCCTATCTTTCCTCCATTATCGATCACACTTACAGGAATTTCATAAATTCCATACGGAATATCACCCTTCGGCGAAAGATACCAAGAATTATCTGTAAAAAAAGAAAGACAAAACCAGATCTAGGGTAAACGATACTTGGAACTCAGTTGTCACAAATGCGACCATAATCACAATTTCCCCTTCTGTTACAGATATACTGCTACCAGATCCACATTAATTAGTTTCAAGTTCCGCATTAATTCGTTTCAAGTTCGATTAAATGTGTTGATACAAAACTACACCTTGAAAGGATTTATACTTTCAGCACCTTTTAGATGTTAGGACTGAAAACAACCCCCTGAAAACATGTGATTTGAAACTCTGAGGTTGATTTAGTGCATTACAGGAAATGGCACTATTTGGCCTTACTGGTAAAGATCATCAACTAAACTGACATTTATTAAAAGACTTTTGGTAGCATGATTGAAATAATTAATGGTAAACTTACTTTATACCTCTTCTACTCTTTAGTTCTATTGCTGTATTCAGTGATAATGACTATTTCCAGTGGGGAAAAAATATCCATTTAATCTGCTGCCCCATTCAGAGGCAATGATTAATGACCATATGCTTTAACAGGCAAAAGAAATCATTTGTAAAAAAAATGTACAAGATTGACACTGATGTAAATAATCGTTTTATGATGAGCTATGTGAAACAACATATATCATCTAAAATGTGGTTTTCAATTTGCCTGATACAAACCTTGAAAGCCTTAGATGGGGTTTTTTTCAGACTTTTCTGTCTTTTGCCTTTTTTTAGTGAATATTTTATGGAATATTTCAGAATCAGACTCTTTGCAACTAATTCACATCACCATAGTAGCAAATGTATGTGCTGCTCTTGTTGCCATCATCTGGCAACCACCAGGAAACCATCATCAGCTATAACTTTTTGTATCAGCAAATTTTAGGAAAGAGTGATTCCTTTCGTAATAAATTGTTTATTTACTTCTATAAAAATATGAACATAAAAAATATATTAAAGGAGATAATCAGGTTTTCTTTCACCCAGCTCAGCTTTACCAAAAGTGTGCTGGGTAACAGCAGTAGTAACAAAAACACTTCCAGAATTTTTTTTTGTCAGCCTATAATCAATTTTAGATAAAGTTTCAGTTTCCCAGTTTTCCACCATAATAACAGACTAAGAAAAGTTTTACTTTTCTTTGGAATACTAGCCATTTCATTCTTAAATTCCTTATGAATTCTGAATCCATAGCTCCTTTTCCAGGTGTTGATGCAATGCATTGAATCAGGTTTTGTTCTTTCTCCTAATCTTCTTACATCATAACTTCAGACGGCAGTTGATTGCTGACCCCAGGATGCTGGAGACAAATTCTTATTTATGTTTTAAGAGACAGATATGATACCTTTCTCCTCGGCTTTGGGATGCCAACTGTGTCATCTTCTCTGTGGGTCCCTTCCCACTAGAGGGGAACTAGAGGGACCACCAGAGACCATCAGTGAGCCCCAAAAATTCCAAACAGAGATTCATCTAGTCTGTTCTTGCAGACCACCCAAGTGAGAGGCAGCAAAGCCTCCTCTGGCAGCCTGCAGGTGAGTGAGGAGGAGGAAGTTGTAACCTACCGTCGTGTGGAGTTAGCTTCCACATGGAGGCCAGGTTTCGGTCAGTGATGCGGTACACGAAGGGTGCGCTGTAGGGAGCCTCATCGCCGTCCTGCGCCGTCAGGCAGATGGGCTTCCTGTCTCTGCACATGATGTAGTCCGTTTGAGTGATTCGCGGGAAATTCTTATTGCCAGGCACGATGCAAACCTGAATTGTTCCAGTGCCTGTCTTGCCATCTATGAGATAAAAATAACTAGGATTAGCACTTACTTCTAACGTTCACACATTAATTTCTAGTCCAAACTTTCACAATTAAATATCATCAACGGTAATATCTGTGTTTAGAGGTAAGGTGGAAAGCAACTGCTGAATTAGGCAGAGAGAGAGGGAGTTCTCACAGCTCTCTCTCGGCTGCTTCTCTTTGCTTGGTTGGTAGCATGTGCATTAGCAGCTCCCACATCTCCATATTCTGCATGTGCAAACTGTATTTTGTTGAGCGTGTGTGCCTGTGTCGGACTCTACTCAAACAGTGAGATACTACTCTAACGGAGTAAGAGGAGGAAGAGCTCATAAACCAGGAGTAAAGGGCACTAAAACAAACAGAGACAAAAGCAGAAAGTGATGATTTCTAGTCTTTTAACTTCTGGAAGGAGAAAATTAATTACACTTTCCCTGCCTCCACCTCTCCTGGGAAGACAACCACTAAGGAAGCGGGGGAGTTCTTTCTGTACTCTACCCTCTAAGTCACTAGGCATTCATCAGTGGCACATACTATGTCACCAAAGTCTACATGCAAGAAGAGAATGAAATCTTCCTCCTAATTACAGTTTTTGCAATACACAAATGGTCAAAGCTTGTATATGCATTCCAATGAAATTACACCAAGTCTACTTTTTAATCCTTTCTCTAGAAACAGTTAATTGCAGATGCCTATATCATGCTTACTTTATAGACAACAGAAGTTCTAATAAACAATTTAAATTTGTATTATTTACATTTAACTTTGTTAATATGCAAACATGGACAGAGTTAGAACTTTTTCCTGCAAGGTCAATTACTTCTTTTCAAAACATCCTCTCTACATTTTCTGTTGTCTAGCTCACAGCTGCCAGGAGCTATCACTTAAAAAAGAATAGTCAAGAAATAGAAGAAATATAATCCAGAGGAAAATCTCTCAATTTAAAATTACTTAAGGATTTTAAATGGGGCAGATAACTTCTCAAAACACTGAGATCTTGCCTGATTTCTAAAGGCTCTCCCTGCTAAATAATATTCCCTAAGTATTTGACAAAGCTACCACAAAGACAAGACAATGGATTAGGTGGGCCACTTGTCTGAACCACTACAGCTGTCCTCACACCAAATTTGTGCATAAACATCTCTAACACGCCACAGAGAATGCCAACAACATTTAGTACTCACTTCTGTCTATTGCAAGGACTGTGACATTGCATTGACCTCGTCTCATTTCTCCTATGTCTCGGTCCAAGACCCTAACAGTTCTGACTTCACCTGATCTGTCATCTATGTTGATCCAATTACACTGGCCAGGCGGTATCCGGTATCTGTGAAGAATAATTTGTTTTGTTAAAGATGCCAAACACAGCACACATGTGTATGTACAGACACACATATTTAGACACGTGTATTCATATACACTGACAGGTGTGCACGTGCACCTACGTACATACAGCATCAATAACTATTTCTGCCTTCCCGTATCCCACCCATGCTGTACTCCAAAAAAAACTAGTAAACAAGGTTGTTTCATACCTTATGCCCTCACTATTTCCAGTTTCTGGATCTTCTGCTACATATCTCCCAATAGCCGTCCCAATATCCTCGCATTCTTTAACGTCTAAGCGCAACAGACAGGGCTTGAACACCGGTCCCTCATCCATATCCAGGACGTGCACTGTAACAGAGGAGGTGCTCTGGGAAAGTTGTTGTGAATGGGGAGCCAGCAGGTAGGGTGCCTCATTGTTGACTCCAATCACCAGGACCCTTTGCTTGGCAGTTTCATAGTCCAGACCCTGTAACAAAGGGAAGGGTGTTGGTTTTCTTCCTTCAAACCAGTACAAAACATTGCTTTCACCGCGCAATTACTACAGCTGAAACTGTACCCCATTTCTTTATGAAAGAAGGCAGCTGTCCTCAAATAGCCATCGAGACAGAGTAAAAGGACATGATTTTTTTTTAAAAAAAGTAAAGTTTCAAGTTACTCAAAGAAAAGGGCCTGAAAAAATACCCCTAATAATTTTGGATAAGTATTATGAAAATGAGTTACTAAAAGAACAGAAAGCAATTAAATGTTGTAGGGAATTTTCTTCTTCCATATTTAGTTAGTCATTATTTTAGCTTACATGTATTTCCTTTTCATCACTAGTCAATCACACTTGTTTCTAGTAGCTACAAATCCATCTGAGAATTTATGGTGTTGACAGTAAGTAGCTACCATTTATTCATCAGACACCTTCTCCAAAGTCATCATATACCTTTAATAGAGCTAATTTAATCCTAAAGTCATAATATTCTCTAGTCTATTACAGCATTACAATAAATGTGAGAAATTTCAATTGTGTTCATACACCAGGGACAGAGCTTTAGAAAAAGTTCTAATGATTACCAGTAACAAGAAGAAACATAATAAATAATATTAATTTAAAAAACTGCTAGCATCTCTACTTCTACAATTTACATGTTCAAGATTTAATGTTAATTTTTTCTGCTCCTTAGAAGTTACCTCTTACGGCAATTATAAAAGATAATGAAAAAGAGGCTTGAAGAGGCAAAGGGATGTGCTGAAGTATAGATGCAACGGGCCTTTTACCTCACATCTGCAAAGCACTTCTAACAATTAACTAAACTGACAAAATCTTATATGTATATGGACTTCCTCACTTGCCAGAAAAGCAAACCTGAAGTCACTACACTGCAAAATAAAACCTGGAGTGCTTTCTGATAAAATAGTAAGTTTATTTCACCCCCAGAGAGAACAAGACTGGAGAAGGTGCTCAACCTTTCCCTGCTTTGCCATTCTCTTATTTCTGTTAAAAATCAGCAATCATTCCTCAGTTACATCCCTAAGTCTAAACAACTCCAACTGTGGAACCAGACCGAAGCACCAAGCTCTTCTGAAATGAAAAACCAAATTCTTTGGATTCTGAGCACACAAAGTTGAGGAACAGTCTGGAAGGTGAGCTTTGTGTGTTATGTGCCACACACAATCCTCAACCACTGTGCTTACTGCAATCTGCTCTACAAGAGAGTTCAGGTCAGAAGAAAGTCTGATGAGCCTGACAGGTACAGATATTCTTTGAATAAAAATGATTCCTAGATTGTTGGTTTTAAACCCAAAACCTGAAAATTCATAAATATGCCTCTAGCCCTTCAATTTTTACTTACCTTAACAACACACAGTATTCCTTCATTTGTGTTTTTGTCTGTTGTAATTTCAAAGGCCTGATCATCATTCCCTCTTATAATTTCATATACTGCTCCTGAGCCAGGTGAACCGGGTTCATCAAGATCAACAACAGAGACTCTCAGTATTTCTACATTCACTCTGTTTTCCTCCACTCGTGTTTCATACTTGGAGTACCCAAAAAAAAAAAAAAATCCATTTAAATCAGAGAACACTGTTCCATGAGGCAGGACTGAAGAACACCATATTTAAATAAGACTGCTTCAACATAAGAGGTCAATTTACCACACTGCTGTAATGATTTATTTTGTTTTCATGCATTAGTGTATTTTCCCCACTCCTCCCTTATACCCTGCATAAACAGTAAACCTTTCCTGACAGCACAGTTAAAATCTCAGCTTCTTTATACACTCAAACTATCACTGACATAATTAATTCTGGAATTCTCCTTCCAGGAAAGGTAAATTAGCACAGTTTCCCAAAGTTACATCAGCTATAGATTCTAATTTGCATACAATGTGATCAAGCTGAGAATTAGAAAAGGCATTGGGGTAAATTAAAAAATATATAAATAAACAAACCAACAAGAACTTGAAGAACAGCCAAGAAGGATTAAATACATCTCTACCCAAATGGCAAAAGATAAAAGGATTTTTTTTGTATTTTTTTATCTTTTTAAAGAGCTGTGTTATTCTGTACAAGCTGAAGAAGAGCAGATAAGAGTGATTCTCAGTATTACTGATGATATTCTACAGTAGAGAACAGAAAAGGTAAACTACATATATTCCTTACGAATAATGAATTATTTTTTCATACATTTCTTATTACAAAGTTTCCTGTGGTATTTGAGATGCATATACAGTTATTGAGACATACTCTTTGCCCTGAGTCATACACATGGCTGGAATAAGCAAAGCCATCTATATCGGCATTAACGGTCTCAGGGCATTAGACTTCACATTTGAGGGACTGTCCATCAAGAAATTAGAAAGGTGATGAAAATATGGGGTTTTTCAACCTTTTTACAGGAATTTTAATCATGCAGACTTACTTGTAACTGTTTAAAGGATGGTGCATTGTCATTCGTATCTTCGATTTTGACAACAACTGTTCCTGTAGTGCACAAACCAAAAGGCTGACCTGCCATATCTCTCACTTCAACTAACAAAGTGTAACTGGGTACGAGCTAAAAAGAATAAAAGCATACAGAAGTTTGTCATACTCGCTCTTTTAATTACATAGTTATACACAGGAGTAGAACTAAATATTTCACTCCTGTTTCATAACTCTGCTTTAAATTCAGTACTTCCCAATGAAATGGGACAACTAGCTTTGGGGCTTTTTGCCCTTCAGCTCAAAAGGAAAAGCAGCAAAATAATCTTCAGTGGCTAAGCAGCACTAAGTTCAGCATCTGTTAGTAACATGCATGCTATATCCTGTATCAAATAGAGCTTCTCACAATGTCAGCATTATTTTGCAGAACCTGAAGTTTTCAAAGATACACATAACACATTTTTATCTGCTATCTGTCTCCCCTTTGGAGCAACAGAGTATTCCCTCAGGTTGCCAGCAGGTGAAGTGTTCCAATGCACGTCTGATTCGCTGAGGATGAACAAAAACTGTGCTGCAACCAGCCTCTGTCTGGGCAAGGCAGGATAAGGCAATGCCTGTCATTTGGCAGGGTCTGGCACTGAAGAAGTCAGTGTCCTTATCAGTTCCAAGGGGCTCCCTGATAAGCAGACCACTTAAATCCTTGACTTGAGCCAGAACAGCAGAAAGCTTTTTTTTTTTTTGATTAACTAAAGGAAGTGGGACCAGGGAAAAAAAAGTGTGGGCAGAAGGGAGGAGAGGGAAAGCAAGACAGTACAGATGGATTAGGCACAAAAAGAGAAAGTTTTTAAATCAAGACAATTATTCTGGTTCTGAATGCCTGGAAGTAGCATTCGGTTTCCCTGGTGCAGGAATGAAATCTCCTGTTCTACCTCGTAAGTTTACCTTTAAAAGATAGGCAGTGGACTAGTTTTTCAATCCCTCCTTCCAAGTAGTCACTGTGACAGCTTCTTTAGTAGTCACAGTGATGCTCACAATCACTGCAATTTTCTCTTGCTAAAAAAGGCTGAGTACTGTATTTGCGAGTGCAAAATTTTGCAGCGTGCTGTTTTACGTGGATATTCAGCCATGAAACAACAAAAGTATGCCGTAATATAATAACTCCTTTTATCTTCAGAAATGATGTGCCTATTGCAATGTTTCCTAGAATGACTGTCTCATGCTAGAATTATTATTTTGAACTACATGCACCCTGTCATATTTTCCTAGTGTAAACTATCTCTCACATGACATTCTATCAAAAAAAGAAATCCTCTATCTTATTTGCTTGAAAGGTAACTGATAAAAATAAATGGGTGGCACATTAATTTTAAGAAATGGTATATTACTGTTTAGGTTTCAACTATTGGAAATATTTCTGGTTAATATAGGATGACTGACTATTTCCAGAGAAACCGGTTCATCTTCTCTATGAAGAAGCAAGAAGCACCACAAATTGAGCTTAATTAGGATGAAACAGTGGCTCATGTGATTCCTAAACACAGAAAGTGTTCAGTAAAAAAGTAAAAAAGTGAAAAATGCAGAGGTTGAACAGCTAAGCAGTAGGAATTTTTCTGCCAAGGTTAGCTAGAATATGGTAATCTATGCAGAAACTCTCTGGACTAATGACAGGTCTCTGAAAAGCTTCAGAAGGTCCTTAGGATATTAACAAAAAATGAAAAAGAAGCTGTGTCTGGTGATTCCCATGCCAGCATTACATAGAATCACAGAAAGGCTTGGGTTGGACAGAACTCTAAGGATCACCTAGTTCCAACCTGCCCATGCCATGAGATTCCACCCACTAAATCAGTTTGCTCAGGGCTCTGTACAACCTGGCCTTGAACACTTCCAGGGATGAGGCATGACCAATCTCTCTGGGCAACATGCTCCAGTGCCTCACTACCCTCTGAGTAAAGAATTTCTTCCCATCATCTAACTTAAATCTCTCCTATTTTAAAAACGCTTCCCATTGTCCTATCACTATCTGCCTATGCAAAAAAAAGTCACTCTCCTTTTTTTATAAGCCCCTTTAAGTACTAAAGGGCTGCAACAAGTCTTATCTTTCCTAGACTGAACAACTCCAGCTCTCTCAGCCTGCCTTCACAGAAGAGGTGCTCCAACTTTTAGATTTGAACGATTTCATATCCTGCCTGTAGACCTGCTCTAACAGGTCCATGTCCTTCCTGTGCTGAGGGGCCCAGAGGCAGATGCAGCCCTGAAGTGAGGTCTCACAAGGGCAGAGCAGAGCAGTGTTAAGCTATCTGTGTGCACCAGAAGACAGCTGAGAATGCTTCAGGAAAGATCACCTCTCTGTCCAGCTGTGGCAGTAACACAGAGATGACCCCGGTGTCACCATGTAAAGAAAATGCTGGGGTAATTGGTGGGGTTTGTGACACGATGCGGTATTTCAGCGTGGTATGCAGAGTATAAGGCTCATCTCTGTCCTCTGCAATCACTTTTCCAACAACAACACCTGTGAACACAATACAGCAATTTTTAGTTCCAGAAAAATCTGCAAATAGTAAAGTATTATTTGAACAGGTATTTCTGTTTTAAACATGTGAAAATAGCTACTTGATCATTTACTGCTGCCAATTCAGCCTTTGCTGTAACATAATACTTCCCAGGAAATCCCACCAAAGTATCTTAAAAGGCAGAATGATACCTAGTCATACAGGTATGTAACAGAGCTGAGTAGTGGTAAGTGTGTTCAGTGATTCAAAACAATTCTTACCTGGTCTGGAATTTTCAGGGACGCAAAATTCAAAAAGGTCTTGTGTAAAATATGGAGCATTATCATTATCATCCTCTATCCTGATTGTATGCACAAGTGGTACTTCTGGTGAATAACCATCTGGAGTGGTTGCAAAGCAAATGATCTGTAAGAAAAATTCAGTGCTTAGGCAATGTGCAGTATTATTACACTTTTAGTTCAATGGAGGAGTCAATAAAATGAAATTAAATACAGTGTGCAAAGTACATCCTTCTCAAGACCAGGCTCTTTAGGCACATGGAAAGGGACGTGACTGGTATCTTAGAGTGAAAGCAGAACAAAACCTTTGAATGCTTTCCAATCTTTCCCCCTTCCATTCCTCACATGCTACAAGTATTTTAATCACTTTCTCCCTGACCCCTACTCCAACTCTATCATTTTTTCCAAGTTTCCTGAACACTTTTTTTCAGGTGTTTACAAGACAACCTCAGCTATGAAAATTTAGATATATATATTGTTATTTAGAACAAAACAAGAGCAAAATTATTTGCCCATTATAACATAATTACATAAAATGCAGCAATAGGTACTGAAAATCACGTTTTAGAAGCTGTTTCTACTAATTGCCTTCTTACACTTCTCAGCCAGTAGAGAGAGCAGTGTACCTTGTTAACAGAACTGAACAGCTTAAGAGACTCAGAAAACCACAGTCATCTAGAGTGTACTATTATTTTAGTTTTCTGCAGATTTTTCAACCTTCCCTGAAAAATTCTTCCAAAGTGATGCAAATCCAGTAGTTCACTATATTTTTGCTGCAATTAGAGATTAAGCAGTGAAAAGCAAAATTATTCTCAAGATCAATTATTCTCAAGATCTAGGTGACCAGCTATTTATTTATTTGCTAGTGATTTTATCTCTTCAACACCAAGCATATTACTCAGAACAGACAGGTGATTCCAGATCTTGTTGCTACCATTTCCCCTGCAACCCAACTGTCAAATATATGCATGAGAGATTAAAAAAAAAAAAATAATTATATTTACACAACAGAGGCTTGTACCTGAAAACTTGGATACTGTTCACGGTCTACCGCACGAGTAGCAAAGATATTTCCAGTTTCTCTTTCTATGTAAAACAAACCCTTTGGATCTTGATCAATTCCTGGTCCACTTGCAGAATAATAAATTGTGTAGTTCTGAGCTGTGTCTGACTGGACCTATAAGAAGACATTTTTAAGCCCAAGAAGAAACAGCAACAGTATCTCAATACATTTCCCCCTTTCCATGATCATATTTAGTACAAACAAAAACTTCTAAAACAAAAAACCAAACCTGATTTACCGTTCACAGAATAGGAGAACAGCCTGCCATGTGACTCCCTTCCTTTATAATGTGTGTACATAAGAAGGGGAGTTAATTCAATTTCATAAATATTTAGAACTATTGAATTAAAGACAGTATGTAAAAACCCCAAAAATCTGAAATCCAATCTTTCTGAAATTATTCACACGAGGCATATTCAGATACAGATGGCTTATTTCCGAACCTGTTCAAGAAACTTTAGTTTTAGTGCAGTCACTAAGAATGTGGTTTGCACCTAAAGAAGAAAAAGTGAAGGAAGGAAAGGAGGAAGAAAGACCATGAAGAGTATAGTCCTGAAATATGGCAACTCAGATAGCATCTGCATCTCATTTCGAGCACCGAGGAGGCAACATTAGACTTATCTATTTATAAACACTCTTCTCCCAAAACACTTTCCTTATTTACTGGATGCCAGAAGTTAGGAGGGTAAGATTAGTAGAAGAATGATTGCTCTGCACAGACTCTGTTATTACACATCTGCTACCAGCCACTCTCTAATCTAGTGAAGGCTAGATGGATCTACGATAACTTCAGTTCTTGCATTTCTCTTTCACGCCTACTTGTTTTCTCCCAGTAAGTACTTTTCTGAATAACACAGGCCATATGCAGTCTTCAAGGCTGAGTACACACCTCGAGCTCCAGAAAGGATGTAGACAAGCAGGCAAAATTTACCCCAGTCTGTGTTTACAAAATCTTTTTCTAAGCAATGTTTAGTGGAGGGTTTTTTGCCGTTGCTTTTCTTTTAATTACACACACTGATTTCGAGGCCAAAGAGCTCTCTTTGATAGTGTGTCTCCCTTCTTTTTTCAACTTTTGTACAATTCCATTTCACTCCAACTGAGATCACAAGTTATTTCAGGTACAAGGTCACAAGATATACAATGAACAGGATGGAACAAGACAGAGGAATAATAGCAGGAATGTCATCAGTAGGGAATCCAACACAGCTCATTTTCATCATCATAAAAGTCACGTACAAAACTAGCATGGGTCATAAAGTGAAGTTTCATACAACATGTACCTGCTGTATTTGCAGTGGGAAAGGTCCCAGTGAGTTCTCTATCATGACAGAAGGAATAGGGCCCCACCTTCTTTTGGTTCTCTTGAGAACTGTATCTCTAGTATGCCTGGTCTTCTGTGTCTGGGTCGAGAAGATAAAAAGACAGATGAGAATACATCCATATATTCTTACCTGCATATATTTTTGCTTAACTGCTATCCTGCATTTCCATCTTTTTCCCTCCATTCCAGTCTTCCTACTGACAATTTGTTTTTTCAAGGTCTTCATTTCTGATTATGTCTGTGATAATATTCCAACCTTTTTCATTTCTTGTAATACTTTGCATGAATAAGATCTGCTTTAATTCCTCAAACATGGCTTTTAAGATTCTTGACATTCCTGATTATGCTACTTGCTAGCATCTCACATTTGAGAAAGGAAATCTGCTGACTAAAGCAACACAGAAATCAACAACTGCTTAAAAAAATACACTCTACACCATTATTTCACCTGATTATTTGAATTCTAAAACTCAACTACAGATACTCAGCATGAAGCTGTACTCTGTGAAAAAGTATTTCAAATAAGGAAGGTATCTTGAAACTAAAACTTCACCTTTTTTTCTTCTTCCACCAAGCTAACGTGTATTTTCTTTTGAATTTGTTCTTGAATGTCCTTAAGTAATATGGTAAAAGTCTTTTTCTCAGCAGACAAAGAAAGAGCAGCTGTTGTATACACAGAACCATCCTCTAGAACCTTGAAGTTCCCATCACTGGAACTGATAAACTCTGCAGACTGAAGGCATTCTTTCAAATCAACTGTAAGAAAAAATATTCAGACAATAACTCAAACAGCAAAAAAACAATATCCCTCACAAAAAAAAATCCCCCAAGTAAAAATTATATTTACTGACACACAGAGTCTTCAAAAGCTTATCATTCACAATTTAAGCCTCACAAATATAGATTTTAAAACCCACTTATGCATTCAGATTTGATGAAGTTTTCATCAATTTCCACTCTTGTGTTCCTTAGTGTTTCCTAAAGGACATGCACGCTTTGTGGATATCACTCAACAAAACACTATTACATTGGTAAAATTATTGAAGTATCAGAGATGAAATTATGTAGATTTAAATGCGAAAAACATTGCAGACATGCCCATTATTGGACCAGTAGCTATTACATTTACCTCGTGCTTCATGCCCTACTATATCAGTGAAGACGATTAATTAATGCAAATGCCCAATGGAGATGTTACATCTTGGAAGTTTTGCCCTCAGGAGGAAAGC
This sequence comes from Chaetops frenatus, assembly GCA_013400775.1. Classification (NCBI taxonomy): domain Eukaryota; kingdom Metazoa; phylum Chordata; class Aves; order Passeriformes; family Picathartidae; genus Chaetops; species Chaetops frenatus. The sequence goes on from VZTR01007164.1 coordinate 42,152, forward strand.
ACTGACTGGTACTGTGTGATTTAATAGTCTTGGGAGGACAAAGGCCTTTAAATTATGAGGCAGACAGATGGGAGAGATAAAGACTAACTCTGGAACAAACAATTAGCAATTTTTTTAATATGTATGTGATAGAATCCCATACAGGTAATTTCAGCATACTTCCCAGGTATTTTTCATTGTATTTGCTATCACTTGTGGCTAAAATAGCTTTTTTGGACTTCAATAAACTCAGTTCACCAGCAAGTAGTTTAGCACTATAGCTTAAAAAAAAAGCAAAATCAGGCTATGACCAAAGCCCTAAGCAAGAATGATTTGGCACCCTGAAAAGGATGAAAGTCAGCGACTCAAACTCCAGGCAAATGATCATTGCAGAGTACAAGTAGTGTGTCATGGCCTCAAGATCAAAACTTTTCAATACTCTTTCAAAGGTATCATAGTGGGTGGGACACTGCTGTATGATAGCTGATTGCAAAATTCACGAAGATTCAGAATTTCATCCTGTACAAGTAGATGACATTTTCAATAAACTAAATTTCATTTCACTTTCAAAACAGATGGGAAGCATAATTTTAAATATAACGTGATTTCTTCTTCCTCTTAAGTCTGTCCTTTAAATGCACAAATAAAGATTTCCTAGATTTTCTATGGTACTGCAGCAGTGACTACTACCCTTTTTCATCTGTACAGTGCAAATGGAGTATTGAAAAGAGTATCACTGCCTAACTTATATGTGCCTTACTACAACACTGCAATTTCAAAAATACCAGACTGGAGATATTGTTTCTGATGGTTGTATGACTCAACACTATGATTCGGTAGCTATAGTTTTGTGGAATTTTTTTTCTTTAAAACGTTAGTATAAGGTATAAAGAACCCTTACAATAACCAGGAAAATCCTGACTAATTTCACTGTCAAGGTATGGTCCTTGTATCAATGCAAAATATCTCTCCATAAATGTCATTTGAGCTATACTGGTTTTGTTAAATGTTTTTGGGGAAAAAAATTTAAGTTCCATGTTATGCAATTTCTTTCAAAGCACTGCAATAACATGAAGTTTTATTTTTATATAAATTAAGCTTATTTACATAGAGGAACATTAAACTCTATGAAAACTCACAGCTGTAGCAGCTTTCTTTGTTTTAAAATCTAAAAGTAAGATCAAGGAATTTTTACTAAAAAGCTAGATTTTCTGAGCAATTGTGATGAACTACCAGTTCACTTTATTTGTTCCTTCTATAGAAATATGGAGTAGGACTGCAGACTTAGAGCATACCCTTCTGTTGTCATAAGACTCACAAAGGGCACTTCTGAATCCTCAAATTCAGTTTCAGGCAGTACAGAATCCTTCAGCACCTCCTATGCCACACCTTTCAAAGCTGCCTTGGAAAGACTGGTCTGAGAAAAAATAGGAGTGAGCAGTTTTCTGGTCTGCTCTATTCCTCTCAGTCACCTGTAAGCTGCCCTAAACTGAGACAGATTGCCCAGTCAGATGGGAACACTCTCCCAACAGAATATGCACGCAGAACACCTATGCAACACATCCCCTCGTGTGCCCTGAATGCCCCAGCACTGCAGAGCAGTCACATCCATGTTTCACAGAGCAGCAGCCTCTTGGTGCCTGGTTAAGGGCTTTTGTCTTCTTTTTTTATCCTTTGCATTGTCCAAATGACTTATTCTCTTCTTCATATGACCGTGGGTTATGGGTGCAGTTTGGAATATCAAGCATTTATTTAAATAGTAAGCCTCAGACTTCAAATTTTGAAAACATTAAACTCTGCCATTTTAGTTTTAAATTAAATACTGTAACCTGACAATAGCTCTTTAGGCAAAAGTCAAATGGATGCATGGAGCCAGTGTTCAAATCCGTAACAAACACAGGGCGTATCCTTCATAAAAATGCTGATCCAGCTGTTTAGCTGGCTGTCCAGTCATCCATTCATTCCATTAAAAAAAAGTCTCCTCCACTGTTAACAGCATCTCCAGCAAAGGTGAAAAGTTGTGTTGTTAAGCTGGGAATTTCATAGTTTCTCACCTCTGCCAACTAACGTGTCAGCCTCTAGCTCAGAAGGAACATGAAAAACTACTTTCTTGCAAGCTTCACAGCACAAACTCAGCACCTAGAAAACAAATGAAGAAATCAGGAAAAAAACCCACATAATTACATGGTATTTTGAACTAGACACTGATGCTGACTTTGGTTGGTTTGTTTGTTTGTTACGTCAAGCGAGAGGAACAGCACAGAAAGCACTCCTCCCTAAAAATCCAGGTACTGTGCAGCACAGCATATGAAGTCTTAAACTGACTGGAAACAAGACCTGACTACTGCTCCTGGATTTGCCCATGGCTCGTGTTTCAGTTCTTTTTTTTAAATCACTGCACTACTGGCGTTAACAGCAAGAGTTCCCTTTAACTAGAAGATTTTGCCTACGCTATTACTTCAGTAGCAAAAAGATAAAATACAGCTTCGCTGTGTGCTCCTTCCAAAAGCAGTCCTGGCCAGTTTGGATCCAAGGTCTCTCAGTATTAAGGTTTAATCCATCAACACTAAGTTTGGTAGAATTGTGGTGATGCTGAACATTAAAAGGACAAGTGTCTCATTAAAACCACATGACGACACTTGCACTTGTATATCACTTTGCATCTTCAAAGTGCATTCTCAACAAACTAATTAAATGGAGCTTCAGCAATTAGATATGACATAAATAAAACGTCGTGTATCACAGCAGTCCACTCCCATATAACCAGTTACAAAATAGGGTCCTCCTAAAAATTCATATGAGGAGTAGATAGCCAGACCTTTTTCTAAAAACAATCACATAGAGGTACAAAGATTTTCCTCAGCACAAAGTAAGTGAATCCTGATCTCAGATTATATGTGTTTGTTTTTGACTGGTTTCTATCTCTATGTTTAAAATTGTAATCCAAAAATCACACAGACAATTAAACAAAGACATAGAAAAATGTAAATAAATCTATCCACCCCTTTTATGCGCGTTTACTCTTTCAGGATGAAAGTCCAGCAAAAAAGAAAAAGCATTTTTATTTTGCACATACTTTTAGGATTAAAGGTCTAAAGCTAATGGAAATCCTGAAAATTACTTGTGATGCTTATTAAGAAAATATTTAAATAAAAATACTTTAAACTCTTAAAGACATTAGGACCCTTTAGGAAAAAAAATGCTGTCTGCACCATAAAAGCTCTTCATATAGTTCCTTATATAGATACTCAGATATAAAAATTGCATAGATTCAAGTAATTTAAATATCCCTGGTTTAGTAGTCTTTCCTTATTAACCGACAATTAATAAAACCATCTCTCCTGAAAGACATCACACTAATTTTTAAGTTATTGACTTCAAATCTTTTTACACTCTTCTGAAACATTTTAAGAATCGATGTAATTTAGTTTTTAAAGACTAATGCCAAGCCCAGTTTGATGTTAGCACAAAGAACTATTGAGGAGTTAAACAAAAGTAAGTGGTAGCTATTCATGGACATCAAGACATAAGGAAACATCAGGTAAAAATAAGCTGTGATGTCCTTTCACTTCACTCAAGGGAGACACCTCAGGATTTTTTTCCCTTTGGGTGTTGTTTGGGTTTTTTCTGCTTGACAGATGACTTTTTTCCCTTTTTGTTTTTTCATTAGATGTATGAGTAAAGTTGCTTGCATTTCTTTGGGTTTACTTTAATATCCTTGCAAAGATGGGCACACACTGACTGAAATAGTAACATTTTCATTAAAATGTGCATATATAATTAATATTAAAATAATAAATTCAGTGCTTCAACACTACCAAGTATTTTTCTTTCACAGGCTTAAACGATCATCTGCCCTCTTTTTGTGAATGCAATGTTAATAGGGAGGAAAGAGGATAGGAAACAAATCACTTTTACTCATCTACTATACATTTTTAAAAATACAATGTGAGAGAGAACTCCCCTGCTCTCTCCGCCAAAGGCCCTTCTGGAGCTGATAATTAAGGTCAAATACAATAAACTGAAGGTAAAGGAAATCGCTGGAAAGTGTTCCATGCACAACTAACTCTTCCAGAGGAGCTCAACACGCTCCGTACTGTGGCACAATCCTTCCCACGGAAAAGGGAGAACCAGGTGGGGAGAGGCAGAGGGGGAGATTTAAATAAAATGAACTGCGGTTTATCTTTTCTATGAATAACCAGCAGCAGCAGCGACCCGAGCGTGTGCCCGTCGCGTAACCTCACGGCAGGCTCCAAAAGGCACCCGACCACCTGCCCCAACGCGAGCTGCGCATCCCACTGGATTCCTCCCCGCGCCAGAGCCCCCCGAGGTGCGCCCCGCGGCCGCGCAGCCTCCGCGCTGCTCTGCGCCGCTCGCAAGGGCCCTGCCAAGAAGGAACCCGGCTCGGAGTCAAGAGCCAGCCAGAGATCACCCGCTCGGATGTGTCCCCTGTGCGCTGCGCACCCGCGGTGCAACAGGAACAGCGCGGAGGAAAGGCGCGGCCAGGTGCGTGAGCTGCCGGCGCGCTCCGCTGCGCTCCCCCCGGCGCCCCTCCACTCATCCCACCCATCCCAGTGATCGCACTCCCTCCTTCCCTCCCTCCGTCACTCACCAGGAGGCCGAGGACGAGGCGGGGGGCTGCGGGGGCCATGGTGCGCGGGGCTACGCGGGAAGGGGGGAGCCGCCGCCGTCGGTGCTGCCCCGGCGGGCGAGGGAGCGAGTGCGAAGTGGCGGCGGAGGTGGCGGCGTGACTCCGCGGGAGCGCGGCTCTGCTGTCCCCTCCCGTCTGCCACAGGAGCCGGCCGGTGGGGAGGGTGGGACCGCGCGCGGCAGCGGCGACTTTAATTACTGCCTTTTTTTTTTTTCCGCCTTTTGGGTAATGCCCGTCCCGGGCACGGCGCTGGAACACCCCGCCCGCCCCTCCGCCCACCTCCGCGGCGAGGCGCTAACCGTCCCCTCCCCTCGCTACCCCGCCCGCCGAGGCGCCGGCTGCGCGCAGAGCCGAGCGGAGCCGCGCCCAGAACAGCTCTGACCCCGCCCCGGCGTGCCGCTCCCGGGCGCGGCGTCCTCGCCTCCCCTCCCTTCTCCCTGCCCTTCCCTTGCGTTCCCTTTCCCTGCGGGCCGCGCTCCGCGGGGCGCAGGTTCCGCGCAGGCGGGGCGGGGCCCGTCCCGGCCCTTCCCTTCCCTTCCCGCCGGGGCGGTGCCGGCCGGCGGCCGCCATGAAGGCCCGAGGTGCCCTGCGCTCAGAGACAAAGTTTTGGGTTTTCGGCCAGGTTTCTTCTTTTCGGATCGATTGTGCTGATCTGTGCGAGGCCGCGCGGGCTCTCCTGTGGCACCTGGGTTTCGAAGTGGCTTCAGGTGAATAAAAGGCGAAATAATAGTAACAAGCCCGGAGACGCGGGTTGCGATCGCAGGAGGTGGGCTTCCCGTGGGAACTGCCTGCACTCGAAAGACCTTTCAGCTTGAAGCAAGGAATGGTGTTTCTGTTGCCGGCTCCATTTTATTCCACGGTTTGCTTCAGAAACAGTTATTACTGAGTTGTAGCCAATCCCAAAGCACGCCAAAAAGGAGATCAAGTAGATTGCAGTATTTGTTTACATTTGTGTACATGGAAATTCATATTTCAGGAGGAAAAATGCTGGAAAAAAAACACTTTCTGTTTCTTACAATTTCAAGTTAACAAGGAGGGATCAGTTGCATCTGACAGCATGAGACATTCACTGCTGGAGGTCACCAGTAGTGACTGTAGTTGGCGACGAGGTAGGGAGGGGTAAAACCATCAGGCAGTGGTAGTGGGATGTGCACATTTGTGTGGGCATGAGAGTGCTGGAATGCCTAAAAGCATGGCCTCGTCCCCCCTCTACTCGTGTGGGCATCCACGGAGCTGTGTGACCAACTGATCACATACAAGTGCATTCTGGGCACAGGGCTCTCTGTAGGGTAACCTGTGGTAACCTATGATAACTTTAAAAACTATGTGCTCCAGTACTCCATGGCATGTTGGTGTAGTAGGATGGCTGTGGTGATGGTTGCACCATAAACAACAACATTGCACCGAATTCCAACATACAGACTCAGTGGGAGCAGAGGAAAAAGGGCTGGAACGCTTCCTTTTTTTGTTTGAACTGGTAAAGCCTGATTTGTCTTAAAAAGCAACCTCACATCTCTGGCTGTCCCACTTACGGTTTTCAGATAAGCATGAAATAAAAGCCCGCAGCCCCCTGCAGCAGCACCAGAGCCTCCACTTTGCTGTAGTGAGATTTCCTGCCTGGTGGGAAGCACAGGGCCTAATTTCTAACTATTTTAATTCATTATGCTCCATTTAAGCACTTGTGAACGTAGAAAGGGAATGAATTGTCTGGACCTGCAATAATTTCCATCCAAACCTAATAATCCAGAATATTCACCTTGTGGTCAAAACTTCATTTTTGAGCTTTTGAATTCTATATTTTGTGTCAGTGTGGGACAAACCCACATCTGTCAGAATAGATGCCTAGATTGGGTTGACCCAGACTGTCTATTCCAAAGCCCTAATTAACAGTCTTAAAATTCTGGCCCAGCTTCGTACCACTCATGTTTTGCTCCTCCTACATGCTGTTCAGTATTTGCAGTAACACACTGGACCCCAACATTGAATAAGATGCTGCTGCTGTGGTTGAGAAAGCACGAGTTCAAGGGAAGGCAGGGCAAATGCTGGAAGGAGAGACACAGGCAGGAATAGTAATGAGATGGGGTGGTGGTACTCTCAGCCCAAGGCTGCCTTGTTCTTTTCCTGGCTGTTGGTTTACAGCCACAGCTGGAGAAAGCACACTGAGCTAGATGGGCCATGGGCTTGGGCACATCTAGGTCGGTCTTTCATGTCTTCCTGTGCTACCACGAGTTTCTCCCAGGAAATCTTGAGTCTGCCTTAATATCAGTTGCATCAAAGTTGCTCTGCTGTTCGAAAATCCAGTTGGAAATTCCACCTGAGTGAGTAAATGCCTTTTAGTCGCAGCACTTTTTAGAGTCATTCACGCCTTCCTCATCACCAGGAAGCATTTGTACAGCAGAGAGGTATTTGACAATGGGCTGTCCTGCCCATCCAAAGAGTTGTATTGTGTAACTGCAGTAAATCCCTGCCCTATATGCTGTGTGTCCATGAGCTTATAGACAGATTTCAAGGCTTTTGTTTGATCATGAGGAACCTCCCACAGCTGGAACTCTGAATTAACCTTCCCACAGTGTGCTTTTGACCATAGGTGTGCATAGATAGGCTTATATTTTAAGTTCCTGTGAGTGCATTCTTAGGTCTAGAGCCAAACAATAAGAGTGTGAGGGGGGGGGAAAGCATCACTTTGTTTCGTGCTGTTTTGGGCACAAAGACCCTAAAAATTTCCACAACAGTCACATAATTGTAGAATGAATCCTCCAACAATTTTACTTAGAACTTTGACAGCACTGGTATGCATGATAATCTTGGGGGAAAAGTTTTAACAAAAAAATTTACTTGTAATTTGATTATCTTGGAGTCCAGTTAATATAAGGGATTATCAAAGGGTGGGCTAAGTGAGTATGTGAATACATATGAAATATTGAAGAAGAGGTAGCATGACTGTCATAGAGGGAAGTTACATCTCAAAAATTAACCATAGTGTAAGACTGGATATACAAATTGCTAAGTTTCACCTGTTCAGTGCAGTAGTTTCACCCAAATGTTTGAGAAAGCCTATCACCAAAAAATATCCTAAATTAAAATTGCAATAAGAATAGAGGTTTTGCTGTGATCATAGGTGGTTTTAAATGGGGAAAAGAAGAATCATGGACGTTGTGTTGTGGGGAAGGTTGGCAGCAGGAGCTGACCATCTTTTCATAAAGGATGTGAGAGAGTAATGATGGGGAATTATTCATATTCATGACAGCCATATTTAAGGCTGGCTACCCAAAGTAAAACAAAAATGTTACCATATTGAGTGAAAAGGCACTAAATTGCTAGATGAAATTTTATATAATAATGGAAAGATTAACTAAAGTGATAGGAACAGAATGGCAGGCTCTAGCCTTGCTGCTACCTTGCTGAGAGTAGATTTTATATAGTTCTCTGCGAATTTCTTGAGCTCAGTGACTAATGTCAATCAAATGGACATAAACCAGCAGTAATTCCTTTGAAAGAAACAACATAAACCTCTTCATGTTTAATGTTATATATTCTCTGTAACCACAATCACATCCATAAATTGAAAAGGCATATTTGCAATTCTGTTAAGCTGTTTCATAAAAGGAATAGTAGAAGCAAAAACAGCACCAAACAAAGCAACCAGACAAGATTGTAGCTATGAAGGCTAAGTGGAATGGATTCTTGAGCTTGGAAAAAACAAAGAGTATCTTAGAAGTATACACAACTGGTAACAATACAGAGAAGATGAGCTGAGAAGGACTGCATACATTCTCATAATCTAAATATCAGAATAATTAGTGCTTGGATATTGAAAGCAGTTTCACCTTTGGTTCAGAAAGTTCTAAAATGCTAATGGTTGGAAGCTAGAAGAGATAATATATATTTTTATAGGTAGGAAGGATCATTCAATAACTTATGATTTCTACTCTTTTTCTGTAAAAATCAGCTACTTTCTACTGCTGAGGTAGTGAGCTATTGAGGTAGAATGGCAAACCAGTCCTTACTGTTTCTTTCAGTAGTTCAGAGTACTTTTCTCCCTGGATGTGCTCGGTTCCTCACTACACATGAAGCAACAAAGCACCAACAAAGGGTCTGGAGAACACGGAGGCCACTTTTCCCTGAGCAGAGGGATGGCGCAGCCTTTGCTAGTCAAGTGACCAAGAACCTGCAGCCAGATGTTTATGCTGGAAGCATCCTGGCATGGGAAATTTGCTTCCTTGGTAGGCCACCTCAGAAGACAGAGGCCCAGCATGTATTTTGGTCAGGGGTTTCTGTTACTGTGCATTGTTAATAAAATGTGCGAAATGTGCCTAATTTAGGTTAGGCATACTAATTACCTTAAGAGTACCTGAACAATAAACAACAATGACCCTTACTGAGAAACTAATTAGCTTTGAAAAATTGTCTTTCTTAATCATCAAAGAAGATGGGTTGAAGCTCATCTTTAATTTAGAGAATAATTATTATCAGTGGTCTGAAGCTTTCCACATTAGTCATTCCCACGTGAGGGCTGGATTGAATAAGGCACTGGAGCCTATAGCCTCACACTTTTGCACCTGTTTTTCTTCTAATAAAATGCAAGCATACTCTGAAATTTAAGATTAAATCTCCATTTTTGAAACTTTTTTCATTTAAATGTTTATCCAAATTTTAATTTATATCAATTTAACATCACAGCATAAGAAAATGCACCTTTTGTAATTAAGCTAGCTTTTCTTGTTTGCACTTAGTAATTCTCATTATTATTCTTATATGAAAACCACTATTTGCCTAGCAAAAGGTATACTTTTCATGATCTGAGTATACCTGTTGTCACAGCAGATCTTGATTTTCATGTGCTTTTTCAAAGGGAAAGTAATCAGGTCTTTCATTATGGAATTTCAGACAAATGCTAGGTAATTTCTTTCTTTGCCATTTAAGTATATATACCTCCAGATCTTTATGTAAAAAGGTCTTTTAGGTATTTAAACATTTTGTTCAATAGTTCTTGTTTTCCTAAAATAATTTTAAATACAGATAATGAATCTTTAAATTAAATTGAAATATTTTATTTAAAACTGCATGGGCATTTTTAACACTTGGTTAAAATAACTGTCTCTTCAGGTAAAAAGCCAGGAAAATGATGGCTGCTATATCAGTTTATTTGGAAGTGGGTATCCAGAATTTTCTACCTCTAAATGTCAATGAAGGAAATACTGTAGTTTGGAGTGTTTTGCCACATTCAACCAAGTGCAAAAGGAAGCAAAAAGCTCATGTTAAAAGTGGGTTTTTTTTCAAAACTAGTTCAAAAACTCTGTCCAAACCAAAAGATTTTAAAAGTAAGGGGTTGGTGGTGAAGTGTCATAAGCTTAACTAATGAAAAAATTGAGTAGTAGAAGGCAAAATATGTCTTGTATGTAGGAAAGTACTGCGGCTTTTTTCTATTTAACAAGTGTTTAGCCAACAGATCTTCACTATTACCAAAATATGAGTGATTATTTTCTGCAAGTGTACACTCTTGGTCCTGAGTTGCAGGAAAAACCATGAACAGCTTTCAATGGAGAAACCCCTCACAGTAAATGTTCTTTTGTTTCCTAAAAAACACCAAGTCATTATTCAGGGGCATTTGAAAAGCAAGTGTAATCTCAAAACTTATTAGGAAAGGAAGAAGGGGATGCAAAATCAAAAGCAGAATCGTGCCACTGTGTGGATGAAGGAACTTGCACTGGAAGTTCTGCATGCTGGTCCAGGCATCTCAGAAAGCCCTACAGGAGGCAGAGAAGCTATCAAGAAAGGAAGTAAAAAGTAGTTTTCATATGATGAAACTAAATCCAGAATCAACAATGGAAGGCAGTGGGTAGTAGGTCAGATAGGTGAGGAAAAGGACTATGACAAGGCTTTGCAATGTAACAAATGACATATGGACAATAACAGGGAATATTTAGTCAAAGTTTCCTCTAAGCTGAGAATTTAAAAGTTATCAAAGGAAATGCTGAGGCAATAAGATACAAACAAGTAAAAGCATTTTAGAGTAAATAATCAAATGATGCACCTTAGTAGTGTCGTTTTATAGGGGAAAGAAGCATAAATATGTCAGAAAAAGGATCAGAAAAAATAACAGGTGTGCTCATCAGTGATTGCTAGAGACACAGTCCTGACTGCTTGACCTTGGAAATCCCTAAACACTGATTGGCAGAATTGGAGAGTATACTGGGAAAAGACAATGCGCACATGCTTTGTTTCTTAGACTTCCCACCTAAACAACAATTTCTATTTCCTGTGAGAGATAGTATGAATGTAATGGACCTTCAAAAGGGTCTGGTAAAGCAGGTTAATTTTCTTTTTCTCCCCTAACATCTGTCTGTTGTATTTTCCTAGAGATCTAGCAGAGGTGAGGGCATTAACTGTTATGAGACAAATGTTTTCATTCTTCTTAAAAAACATATTTGGTACATTTAAAGTATTGAATTATTTCTGTATCATGCTTTCATCTCTATTTTCCTAGTTACATATATATAAATGAAAAGCAGAATGACAGCAGCTTGTCAAATACTTTGAAACCAGATGTATTTGTTCTGCACAGCTTTATTTTGTCTCACATCAAAGATGCATAATGAAATTGCATAGGAGGGGCTGATACAGGAGCTGCTTGAGTGTTACTCATCATACCTTTTCTCATGTACTATCTTTACTAATCCTATGACTCCTTTTTACTCACAACAGGTGTCAAAACTGAAACTTCCTATAGTCATATTCCTTGCATGTAAGAGAAAAATTAGGGGGAAAGAACTCAAAGAAGATGTTGTTTTTTAAAAAACTAAGAGCACTCCCTAACACATTTTATAATCTGTGAAGTAGAGTTGGATATGTGTTAGAAGACTCTTTAAAACTATGAGAGAGATACATAGATTTCCTAGGCATGGTTTTGACCAAAAAAATGCTAATAATTTACAGTATTAATTACCACGATAGCAGCTTAGATGTTCCTGGAGACAATACCTGACAGATTTTTTTACTAAGAAGAAAAATGTAATTGCTATGTTACATTTTCTTCAAAAGCCATGAATCTTAATTCAAGAGTGTGGACTGATCAGAGAGAAAAGTAGTTTGAGATAGTATTCTCAGAATGAGCAAGCATAGATAGGTTCCAAACTCCCCCAATAGGTTCAAGTGCAGGGTAGACAAAGATTGGTAATAATTAAAGCTTCAATATTTTGAAACAATAAAAACGACTAAGGAGCACCCCATGGACTAAAATGCAAATGACACACAGAATCACATTAAGAGAAAATTTCAGTCATCTGGGCTTGAGTTCTAAGCAGAAGGATGCAGAAAGGAAAGAACTATGGGCCTGCCTGGACCACTAAACACCTCAAACAGGACATAGTAAATGATCAGGGAATTTACTGAAATGAGATTATCTATCAGTAGGTCAGAAAGTACAAAAATAGAGTCAAAAGGGCAAAATGTCTATCTGAGCTGGATCCTTCAAAGAAACAAAATGATATTATATGAAGGTTTCTAACTAGAATACTATAGAAATAATATGAAGGGGACAAGTGGGATCATATCCTGAGAATCAGGCAGAGATTAGGGGACACTGAAAGTCACACATCTTAATACTTTTCCCCAGTTTTAATTGAAGAAATTATATATATGACTAAGAAAGGATTATTCAACAAGAATAGGAAATAGAAATTATTACATCCATGGTGAATTTAAAATTAGGCAAGTATTTGTGAAATCTGAACAGCCTGGATAATATCCAATAACAGTTATTTTAAAAGAAGTTGAAATTTCGGTCATGGTACTTTGTACTTTATTGCTTCCCATTAGAACATCGTAAGTGTGACACGTGTGTGATAAGGAAAAGTGGAATATCCAAAGGAATTCCTAATTTATTCTTAATAAAATATGCATAGTTTGTATGGAAGAGTAACCAAGAACATGGAGTTTAAATAAGATAAATTCAATATGATTCTGGCAAAAGTAGATCATGTCATGGTATAGTACATCTTTCTTTTATATCCTTCAGGTGGGATCAGTGAAGTCAATTTAATAATTATGTTTAAATTAAGCAGTGACTCAAAGGAGTTAAAATTGATATCAAAGGAAAGGAAATGAAAATAGAAATTGTAACAAGGACTATGGAATGATTAACATGATAGCTGAAGGGAGGATTACAATGATAAGAGAGTTGTCCAGATGGATAGAGGCTAGAAATTCTATATTCCAAGGACCAATTTTAGAACAAGTTCTGTTTAATATTTGTGACACTGCTTAAAAAAATTTGTCTTTATTTAACCATGGTGTGGATGATGTAACACTTGAAAAGTCCAGCCAATATTGACAGGAACAGGTAGTTTGCAATTGTGAATAGGAATTTAAAATGTAGGCTAAAATAGCCTAATAGAAAGTAAAGCATATAGAGACTAAATCCAGAAGTCTTAATTTAAATTGAAGCTTATCAACGGGAGTTGGCCTTTAAAGAGAGGGAACTGGATTTACTGGAAGATCACAGGAGAATTTTCAGTAAAGACTGAGGCACTTTAGCATTACAGTGCATAGTATTAGCAAGATACTCAATGCTTATAAAATAATATAAATTTTAATCAAAATAAAGAAAGACTAATATAATAATAGGACGAGGTATTTTAGAAGTTTAAAAGGCTATTTAAGATATCAAGGTAGAAGTCTTGGAGAATAAATGTTTATTTTTTAAAATTCACCTGGAGAACCTCCAAAGATGAAATGATTTTTAGACATAATAATCTCACAAAAGGCATTATATATACAAAGTCTGTAACTATTCAAAGAGGGAAACCCTGTATGTGCTTTTCAAATGAAGTGGTAGGCAAGAAACCCTCATTGTTTAAATATGATGCTCATGAAGTTTATTAGGGTTTTCCAGACTCATACTTGATTTTAAAATGCTGGAAATATTTATTGTGGTGTCTTTTATTGAACTCAGCTTATCCCATGGATAATGGATTCTCTTAATTTGTACATAAGGCAGGAAAGAATTTTTACAAGTTTTGATGCACAGTGTAGACTCCAGGGAAATTTCAATTCCCTATTTTGCAAGTTTGGAAGGTATCAAGGACAGGCAACAGCAAGGGATAAGATATCATCAATCATTGACTTAGAATCAGAAAGTAACTTCTCNTGTTGTTGTTGTTGTTGTTGTTGTTGTTGTTGTTGTTGCTGCTGTGGTATTTTTGGTTTGTTTTTTTTTCTGGAATGCCTGATACTTTAATTCTTTGGATCAAATTGTTTAAGAATATTTCACATTCTGATTCTTTTTGCTAACACAGACCAAAGCAACATTCCTTGTCTCCCCAGGGAGAGAGAGCATGCCCCAATAGACAGCTTTTTATTAAAGATCTTGCCTTTTTAAAAAAATGCCAAGAAGTCTCAGTCATGTTCTCCAGTGGATGTACAAAGGATATGTAGATGAACTAGATCTTCTAATGGGTTCTTCTGGAGTTAACATTGATTATAGGCTGTAATTTCATTCTCCACTGGGATACTGAGAGCTAGCTAGAGTTTACAACAAAAGTCAGTCTTAATCTCAATTCTGTACTGCAGCTTCCCCATCAACACTGTTTTTAAGAGTCAGTTAAGTTTTGCAGAAGTAATTTTGAGATACCCAGATATTTGCTAAGCAGTTTTTGCTGTAGCAGAGCCCAAGACCATCTAGTTACATTTTAAGAGGATTTAATATGAAGAAGCTAAATAAAAATATCTATTTTAATAGTTCTGATCAAAATATATGTGACAACTGAAGTAATGAAGTATCCTTGCTGTAACACAGGAAAAGGCAAAAGTGGCAGTCTGACATTGAATGCTGGCCAAAATAACTATTGTTTAACTCCAATTAATGAATCAAACACAATTTTTTAAGGCAAATGAGGGACTCTAGTTCAAAGTTCCATGTTATTAATTTTCTGAGGAAAGATTTGGCTAAGTTCCTAATACATTACTCTGTCATTCAGACAGGTTTCTGTTGAAGACAGAGCTGTAGTTTATGTGCATTTCATGGAACTGTAGACATGTTCCTCTGTTCTCTCTCCTCTCTTGCCTACAGCATCAGAGGAAAACATGTTCTGGAAGATGAATCTTCCTAGAAGGGGAATGCCCTATGACAACTTTCAATATTTTTATATAAAACAGTAGTATAAGGAAAAACTCAGGAACTGACAATGAGAATAAAAACCAGAACAAAAATTGGCCACAACCATTTGGGATTCTATGTGAAAAACACAGAACTGCCCAAAGATGTCTTTCTGTCCTTTCTTTTTCAATGCAAACATATTATTTAGGTTCACTTGATTAAGAAAAATATTTATTTTAACACATGGAAGTATGAATTTAGGAAATTGTAAGTATGCCTTCAAACCTTAATTTTCTTATAATCAAGAAGAAAAACTTTAATACTCTAGAGAAAACAGTATTTTGGTGATGTTTATACACTGTGCATGTCAGAAAAAAAATGTTACAGACACAAGGGAGAAAGTAGAATGGCTAAACAGGTTTTGAAAATATTACTACCGCTGATACTAGTTTTGCAGCTTTATTGTTTTGTAATTCTAATACTACATCTTCTACTGCTACATCTAGTACTGCTGTGTCTGGTCTGATTCCTTGCTCTGCTGAATGCAAATACCCTAGGCAAGGGTATTTATATTGTGTTGGAGGAACTATGCAAATAGAATAAAGAAAATTTAAAATATGTACAGAAATGTAATGCTTCAGCTAGTGAATGGCATGCATTTAAATAGTCTTGAGAGTCTAAAATAATCATTTGCTAAAAAGGTCTCTTTTGACAGCTCTGTATAGAAATTTTCCATTCTATTTTCATTCTATTTCATTAACTGTTGAGTCTTGCTTTCTCCCATGCGGGTAAAGGTAGCAAATTCACATATTTGCAGGATATTGTTTTACAGCATTTGATCTTTTTTTAGAAGAAAAAAACTAATTCCCAGTGCTTTTTTTGTCTTCTCTTGACATAGAAATTTGTGCAGCTCTAACTTACTTCTTCATTTTCCTCTCACACAAATAATTGCATTTAAGTTTCCTAGGACATATCTCCCAAGTGTCCTTGAATAGGCGCTTCTCTGGGAACAATGTAAACGCCAAGG